>JAKLND010000012.1:0-133973 GCA_022813125.1 Septoriella neoarundinis | reverse complement strand
GGCGTGGGATAGGTGGTTGTGGAGTAAGTTTTTTTTTTTTTGGTTTTTTTTTTTTCCTTTGATCGGTTTTTTTTTTCTTTTGGTTTTTTGTTTTCTTGGTTCTTGGGGTTGGGTGTGCTGACGATTGAGGGCAGGTTATGAGGAGTACTATCCTGCTGTTGCGGGAAGGTTGAGGGAGGGGGTGTTGGGGAGGTTGGAGGGGGAGAGGTGGAGGTTTGAGGGCGGGGGTGGTGGGTTGAGGTGATCGAAGGAGTCACCCGTTTTTTTTTTTTTTTTCTAGATATTTGTTGGATCTGGGAAGGGAGATCTTGCGTTGATTGGGCTTGCAAGCTGGACTTGGCCCTGATTGATTGGCACGGCATACATGCGATGCGATTGTCTACTCATCACGTCGGCGTCGAGCCGTCAGAACGTCTCAACACCTTCCTTCCGCCACCACCACCACCGTCTCCTCCCACTACCCGGCCGCGAACTCTCAAGACAGCTTCTTCACATCCACCACAGAGACAGAAACCTGATTGTCCTCGCTCGGCGGCAACTGCCCCGCGCCCATGATCATCAACTTCTTCTGGTCCCTCTCCACGCCGAGGTAGCGCGTGTACGCGTTTGGCTGCGGCGTCTTGACCGCCACCCACGCGCCCTCCCCGAGCCCCTTGTTGACGTACACGTCGCCGCTGCTGTGCGCGCTCGCGATCAGCGTGCCGTTCTTCCCGCCCTCCGCGCTCCACACCACGTACGGCGAGCCCTTCGGGATCGTCCCGTCCGTCGCCACCAGCCTCTGGCCCTCCGCCGCGTCGAAGGTCTCCGGGGACGACGAGATCTTGTAGTGCACGGGGAACTCGTAGCTGTCCGTGTCCGTCGGCCCGCCGCCGTACTCGTACGCCATGATGTACTTCCCGTTCGGCAGGCGCTGCACGGTCGGCATCCCCGGCCGGTCGGTGTAGGTCGGGTACCGCACGTCGTCGACCACGGGGCCCCAGGCGCGCAGGTCGGCCGTCGTCTGGTGCACCATCTTTTGGCCGTAGCGCGCGTCCCGCTGGTCGCTGTAGAAGCAGATGAGCCTGCCGTTGTACTCGAGCAGGAAGGGCTCCCAGACGGGCGTGAGGCCGTTGGTCGGGCGCGCTTCGCCGCCGGAGGCGATGTGCGAGACGAAGGTCCAGGTTTTGCCGGCGTCCGTCGAGGCGTAGAGGTCGATTTGCGTCAGGGAGAGGTCGGTGGGGATGCTGCTGCCGGCGAGCAGGACGGTGCCGGCCGGGAAGCCGCCGATGGGTTTGGCGAGGACGTGCAGGAAGGGCTGGTACCGCAGGCCCCAGCCGTTGACTTGGTCTTCGACGCGGGAGAACTCGCTCCAGCTGTAGCCGCCGTCGGTGGAGCGGAAGATGGGGAAGTAGACGGAGGGGGGCTCGGGCGAGTAGTTCTCCCAGGTCGCGAGGAAGCTGCCGTCGCCGAGCTGTGCGGCGCGCGCGTACAGGACTTTGGGGTCCGTCCAGTTGGCGTTCGAGGGCGGGGTGAAGATCTCGCGGTTGGAGAAGTATTTGGGCGCCTTGGGTTTGCTGGGGGCGGCGGAGACGAGGGGGAGGAGAGAGAGGAAGAGCGTGGAGAGCCTCATGGTGGGCGAGTGCTGCCTTGGAAGTGATGATGATGATGGTGATGCGATCTGGAGGGCAATGGCCCGGCGAGCATGGTGTTTATATCCTCGTCCGGCGAGGTGATCGGCGACACTGTCAGGTCGCGTGGAAAATAGTGAAGTCCATATCCACACCCACGCGGTTAATCATCCAGCGCTGGCAGTCCACATCCCGAAGACGAAGAGACCCAAGCAGCCGGAGGTCGAGGCTCAGCAGCAACTGCACATGGACACCTTAAAAGGGAAACCTACCTAGCTGCAGCGGCTCATAATCTTAGGGCACGAGGTCCGTCCAACACCCGCGCGCCCACGCCCTCGTTTGCGGGGAAGGCGGTCATTTGGTGGAAAAATGGTGGAGCCCCAAGGGCATGACGAAGTCAAATCCAGGGAGCAAAACTCAGGACCATTATGATAATACCTAATCCATCACGCTTCCGCTCTCTCTCTGCGGGGCCTCCACAATCCGGGGTCGCTGATCACTTTGCAACGCGACTTTTGCCGGTTCCGAACAGGGAAGGATGGGTGGCAGGAGCCGAGGCGAATTGGCGCAAACAGGCAACTTTCGGCTGGCGAGGGTTTGCGTAGGTATCCTTGGCGCGCTCGTCATGTGCGTCGATGTCGCAAGGCCTGCCTTGGGCGGTCTTGGTGGTTGTTCGACGTAACGTTGTTGTATGTATGTGCAGTGGGGGCAGGCCTTGGTGTTGTGGGACACAAACGTTATTGTACGTGCAGTGGAATTGAGCCGGTGAGTAGGTGTGGTAGCCGGACTGCGCGTGCACGTGGACGTGGATCGTGGTCGGCTTTGGGAGCGAGGCGAGAAGTGCAATACCGGATGCTGGTCGGTCGGCAAGCTCCTGGACACATGTGCCGTAGACGGTGTAGCCGACCGAGCGTCTAGTGGATTCGAGGAGCCTCTGCAACGCTGCAACCTCTGGCGTATCACGCAAGTCACGAATGATGAGGAGGATCTCAAGCTCATAATAAATCAATTTTCACTTCCGCTCCTCTCCTCAGGATATCCCGTCATGCTATCGAATCCCCGTTTCCTTCCATTCCCTGACCAGAGGTACCTAGGTCCCAGTTCCTACTCTCCCGATCCCCTTCCCAGGACCGCCTCGCTCTGATTCCCCCGGCCAACCCGGTAAGCCGACAGGAGAACGGCGAGTCCTAACCTTCCATTCCAAGTTTCCCTCCGCTCTCGTTAGACTTCGTGAAAAATGCCTCCAAGTTGTCATGCTTGAGCGCCGACTCAAACCATTTTCCAACCCTCGCATGATATTCAGTGTCTTTTCCTTCCCTCCCCTTCGCTCGCAACAAGCCAAAAGTATTAAGAAAGACGAGATGCAGAGCCGCAGCGTATATTCGTCAGAGCCGGTGCGCCGCCCCAAACTTTTTCCCCGCGGACGCCGTGCGTTGCCCATGCCCCGTCGAAAGAAGATTGCAGATAGAACAGGCCAGCGCGCGTGATCCGAAACCCAAACAAGAACCAGAGGTATCTGAACGATGTTAAAGCGCACTAGTGATCGAAGAGGAAAAGTTGATCAGGTCATGATCAGTTGAAGAGAAGATAATGCCACTTGAGCAACCCAGCCGAGCCAGCCAGCAGGGCAGTCAAGAAGATGCTGCGAGCTGATGGAGGTCGGTTCACTGGTAGTCGCCGATCGCAGCGCCGCCGACCATTTGCTGCGAGCTGCTCATGCCGGTGTTGGAGAGGTTGTTCATGTCGAGGTGAGTCGGCGGCATGCCCATTTGCATGTCGGGGCCGGTGGACATGGCGACGGGCTGGTACGGGCTGCTGCTCTGGCCGCCACTCATGTTCTCGGCGAGGGCGTCGTTGAGCGCGTCGCGCTCCTCTTCGATCTCTTCCTCCGAAGGCGCGATGGCGTCCGGGTTGGTCTCGTGCGTGCGGCGGTGCTGGGCGAGGTTGTCTGAGCGGGAGAAAGCTTTGCTGCAGAGAGGGCAGACGTAAGGGCGCTCTTGGGTGTGAGTGCGGACGTGACGCTTGAGGTGCTCCAAGCGCTTGAAGAGGCGGCCGCACATGGGAATCGGACATGAGTGGCTCTTCTGCGGGTAGGGAGCCATCTCGGTCAGAGTAGCGCTGCGAGCGCGACGGAAGACACCGTTCGCGGTTCTCTGAACGGCGTGGTGCTGCGGCATGGACCTGTAACCGTGATTGGGGCTAGCCTCGTAATTGGCGAAGTCCTCGCTGTGGACCATGGGCATTGGCTGTCTCTGCGCGTAATCCTCAGCCGCAGTCTCGCCCTGAGGGGTGCCCTGGCGGGAAAGATCGAGGAGCTCCTTGTGCTCACCCTGCATCATCGGGTTCTGGTTTTGAGATGTGTGAAGGCTGGCCGGAGAGTCGTGGTACGCTTCCAGCTCTTGCGCCTCAGGGATGGGCTGGGGAGCGACAGACTGCGAAACGGACCTCCTCAGGTCGCTGGGACGATGAGGTGTGTATGCGGTGGCTGAGTGAGTGGGAGTAGCGTGAGCGGTGGCACCGGAGGTGAGAGACGAGCGTCGACGGCGCTGCTTGTAGGTCGGTGAGCCTTCAAGGACGGAGTATTGCTGAGGCTGGAAGTTGCGGGCCATGGAGGGGTACTGAGCACCTGGGAAGCTCGGTGCGACCGCCATGAGTGGGTTGAAGGGCTGCTGAAGACCGACCTCAGGGATCGCAGTGTACAGGCCGGTGTCTTCGTTGGCAATGTAGGCTGATTCGTTGGGCATGCCCGTTGCATGCTGAGGTGGAGTGAGCGGCTCGTAAGAAAGACCACGAGTGCTGTAGTCCTCGAAGTGCGACGAGACGAACGACGGCGCAGGCGAATACTCCATGTAGGCTGGCATCGAGCTGTGTCTGTTGCCGATCTGGGAGAGAGGAACGCCGTTGCGATCAAAAACCGGGTTCACTGACTGCTCGCGCGTTCTCTGGATTTGGGAAGGCATTGGAGGCATCGCCATCTGGGAGTAGGTTGGCATGTGCGACATCGAATCATCATGCATGGCAGTAGGCATGGGCATACTGGGAGCGGGCATGGATGTGGTTGCGATGAGCTGCTGCTGCTGAGGCATCAATGGTGGCGGCGGCATAGAGTCGGCCGCGCGAACCATTGGTGACACGCTCTGAGACTGAGGAAGCGACTGCGGCTGTTGGGGGTATGTTGACTGAGAGCTCTGTTGTGCTTTGGTCAGCTGCTCGAAGAGTGACTGCGAAGAGTCGAACTCGAAGGAGAGCGCTGGCTCGTTGACGGCTACGGTGGTGGCCTCCTGGCCCATCTTCTCGCGCTTCAGGTCGCGCTCCAGAGCATCCAGGAAAAGACGGTCGTGAGGGACGCTGTACCAGTAGAAGACCTTCTGCTTCTTCTGGGTGCGAATGCAGTTGTTCTTGTAAAGGAAATCAAGGAAGGGACTCTTGGGCTCCTCGAGCGAGGCGTCGGTGCCGGACTTGAGGTTGCGCAGGTCGGAAAAGATGCCCTCTTCGAACTTCTTGGAGTTCTTGACGGGCCTGCCAAAGGCCTGGAAGCGGAATGACAGGCATCGCACAATGTCGGTGCCCGAGATGTGGAAGAGGTTGCTCCTGGTTGATGTTAGTATTGCAAAACAGAACATCAATACCGCCGTCGCCAAAGCTCACCAAAGAACACAAGAAACATATTCGCCAGTGGGAAGGAGGAATCTGCGGATGTACTGGTCCTGCGCCCAGTCGACGGGAGCAGAGATGAGAAAGTATTTCACTGCGCACGCGGGTCAGCCATTGGGTCTGCTCTGAGAGGGCGCGCGTTGGTGGCGCAAGTGAGGGGCAACGGCTAGAGGCAGGACGTACGGTTGTCGACTTGCTGCAATGCCACGACCGAGTCTGCAGGCAAGCTCTGCTGCGCATCCTGGTCGAGCAAGAAAGTCTCCGGGGCGACGGGGCGCTGCTGCGGCGGCATCATGGCCGGCGGGTGCTGCGAGGGGTACATGGCGGACATGGCGGAGGGCGAGTCGGGGCGAGGCAGGGCACGCTGTGCCGGAGGCGGGCCGGACGACTGCGCGACGGAGGTGAGGTGAGGTGCGGTGAGGTGAGGGTGGTGAGTGTTTGGTGAGGGTGGCGGCGGTGAGGTTTGGTTTGGTGAAGGCGTCGCAGAGGGCCCGTCTCAGACTGGGCCGGTTTGAGGTGCGGCGAGGAGGTGCAGAGGGTGCGGCGGGTACGACAACCAGGTCTGTACGCGGGCGAGGAAGGGAAGGCGACGACGAAGCAGCAGCAGACACGCGACGAAACGAGTGAAGGGCGGGCGTGAGTGAGCGAGCGTGTCAGATATGGGGAGGCAGCGAGGTAAAGAAGTGGATAGCGAGGGCCGGCCGTCGCTGGCGCTGGCGCTGGCGGATCGGAGGGAGGGAGGGAGGCAGGCGGACGTGCGGTGGGGGGATGCGCGGGCGTGCGTGCGTGAGTAGTGCGTGCGTGCGTGCGAGCGTGCGAGGAGAGGAGCGAGGTGAGGGCGTGAGTGAGGGGCGTGCGCGGTGAGAGAGAGTCAGGCGAGGGCGGGCGTGGTGTGCCTGGCGTGCCTGGCGTGCCTGGTGTGCCTGGTGTGCCTGAGCGCGCGGACGGTGGAGAGGTGGCAGAGAGCAAGCAAGCAAGCAGGAAGGGCAGCAGGCGGGCGGGCGCTGGGAGCAGTTGGAGGTGTTTGGGAAGATGAGACGAGGCGATGAGACGGCGCGCGCGGCGGGCGGCGGCCGGGCTAAAGCACTCGAAACTGTTTCAGGCCGGCGCCGGATGGGGGGTCTGTGCGGCCGGCGCCAAGCGGGGCGGCGCGTGCGAGAGCTCACAGCGCGGACGGCCGGGCTGGTCGGGCGCTTAGAGGGTGGTGAGGTACCTAGAATGCCTGGGGGAGTAAGGTAAAAAGCTGGAAGGTACTTCGCCATGCCAGCAACTGTAGACGCCCATACACTGCCCACTGTATGCACACTACTTCATGCATACACCATGTGCCATCTGCAATATATCACCACTCCAGCCCGCTCCCCGTCCTGCCAATGCGCCTCATCCCGGCCTCTCGCCCTGGCTGGCTGGCTGGCTGGCTGCAGTCTGCCCCTATTACCTCCCCAGGCACCCTACCACACCACACCTTACCTTACCACTCCCATCTCTATGCCTCGCCTCCCTCCCATCCACCAGCAGCAGCAGCAGCAGCAGCAGCCGTAGCCGCCCGCCCGCCCGCTCCACGCCCCACCGCAATGTAATATCTGCCATTTTGGTCGCTCGCGCGCGCGCCAGTGCTCACGTCGTTTGCGCGCACAGAGGCCATCACCGCCCTAGAAATAGCACCACCTTCCCGCGCAATCTGCACAAGGCCGCCCGCGAGAGTCATGGGCATGGCAACTGGCACCTCTCTTCCATGCGAGCCCGCCCAGGCCAAGAGCTGAGGTCGCCTGTGCGGGCCACCGCTGCCGGCCAGCCCTCTGCGCCGGCAGAGCAGCATCCTGAAACACAAGTCGAACCCTGCCCGCAGCCACGCAGCCCACGCTCGCGATGCCAGTGACGTGCAGAACGAGCAGTGCCGGCCTGCCACCGCGTCTCACATCCTGCAGAGGCCGCCGTCTGCCGGCCAGTCGACCTGCCGCCGCGACGAGCCTCGCCGTCTGAGCCACCACGGCGACAGGGCCTAATGTGCCGCCCGCGCAGGCCTCTCCTCTCCTCCGCTGGCCCCTTTGGCGCGCGCATAGCGAGCAGCAGCAGCAGCAGCAGCTTCTGCGCGCCCGCACGAATGCGATGCGCGTGGCTTGCCGGACAGGCGCTTGTCTCACCGCTGGCGCTGTCTGTAGTCTGTACCCTGCCCCTTGGGTCGTCTGCAGGACTCACAGTAGTCAGTACGAGCCGTGTCAGCGCAGAATAATCTCCGCCGACCGCCAACGTGAGCGATGCCGCGCGCCCGACTCGCACGACATCCATCGCCCTCGCGCTGCGCGATTTGGGCGCGTTGCCAGAGCGGGCATGCGATCCGGATGCGCCCGACGCACTGCCGTTGTCGCGAACGGAGGAACACCCACCGACGCTGCCACCTGCACCTGCACACCACTCGACGCCCCTCAGTGGATAAAGCTTAGCGCGGCACTCGACCCTGGTCGTCCCGGCCACCACACTTCTGTGCCTGTATGATCGTCAGCTCTGGCAAACATGAAACACGTCGCGGAATATTCACCTGCGCAGCGTGGCCAGCACTGTTCGCTGCAACGCCGCGTGCTCTTCATCCACTACCGGCCTCTTCGGCGCTCGCGTCACGGCCTGCAGATCCCAGATCACCCCGTTGCCAAGCCAATCATCACCCGGTAGGATCGGGGTGGCCACTGCTCCCCGCTGGCCGTCGACGACGTCGTCCATCCGGCAAAATGTGATGACTTCGTCCCGTGCTCGGACGACTGCCCTCATCCGGACGGACGCTACCAAGAGCGAACTGCGCGCTCGCGGTGCCGAACCTGCCGACGCCATCTTGCCCTCCTCGTCCTGTTTTGGGCCTCATCTTATCGCCAACGGCTTGAGTTCTCGACTCTTCGATCGGCGCGCTCTGTTCTCCTTTCCAACGCCTCCGAACCGCGTGACCTGTCGCACGAGTAGCGCAGCGATGGAGCGCTTTCGCAGATCGCGCGTTTTGTCCACAAGGTCTTCCTGGGAAACTTACCAACTCGCCGGCGTCAGCTCGCAAATCGGAGAGCAGACTAGCCAGGAACAACCTTTCAGGCGACTCGTGCGAGCGCAGTCGAGGTCGCAGTACACAGACCGCGCCGACGTCAAAAGAAAGGAGATCGACCGCGGGCCTCGCAGATCGCCTCTTGCGCAAGGCTGATTTTCGAAACATCGCCGGCCGCGCTCGGCCACCACGCGCGCGCTCAACGTCTGCTTCGCCCTACAACATCAATGCTGTGATCGGCACACGACGGTCTGCGAGACCTACCGGTGTGGGTAAAGCCGGTGGACGCATCGCCTCCATGCGGCCGGCGCGCGCCCATCCTCCATCCGTGTCCTCCGGCTCAGCCTACCCACTCTTCACTGCGTGATGCTCTCGCTAGCGCCGCAGACTTTAGCTCGTCACAGAAATACCTGAAACGACGCAGAGTTCTGCCGGTGAGGAGCCTGCAACTGTCACTTGTGGAAAGGGTCGTGGCGAGGCATTGTTTGCGGATGTGGTCATCGGGTCCTATGTTGGCCTTTCGAACGGCAGGGGGGTCCCACCCGTGAAACAGTATTCGCGCAATCTTCCTGCGATTCCCTGAATTGTGTCGCACACCCTGGAGTCGATCGAACAATTGATGGTGAAACAGCGAGGACGGTCTCATCGTCCTCAAGGTTTGTCTGTCGACGTCAGACTTGGGCTTTCAAGATGCATGTTGACGACACAACTTGCGCAAACATTGCTCGTTGCGTCAATAGAATGTTGGGTTCTCTTCAGTAGCGGTGCCACAGGGTACATCATCGCGCGAGGTAAGATGGGCGTCTTGCAAGCAACGAGCGCCGTCGACGTGCGATTGATCGATCGCAACGAGGAACACCGCGTGCGCCTTCAGGGGTGCGCATAGTCAATGGAATTTCCTGCCATCACACATCGATCCCAAATGCGCTCCCTCTAGCTACCACCACCTTCTTCCCTAATCACCCAACCTCCTCAACACCTCACCCTCTCAACCCAAAGCCCGCCTCGCGCCTCAACGCGCCACACACGCTCTCGCCTCCCGTTCAACCCAACAACAGCCCCATCTTCACACACATCGTAAAAGCCTGCAAACCCAATCTCATCACGTCTCCATCACACAGCCTCAAGTCCCCGCAGGCCCTTCCCAGCCCATTAATCGACCCCGACCCCAACTCCCGCGGCCACAAATCGGCATTCCCGACCGGGAAACCTACCCTCTAACTTACTGTGCCTACTTACTGCTCTCAACACATCCCAGCCCAGTAGCGCAGCGCACTCTTCACGCCCGCAGCGGTGCGCACGGGACACTCCTACTCCTGCAGTTCCTCACACCCCCGAAAACAAAAACACTGCAGGTGCCCTACCTCATGTAGTCGGGCAAATCACGCAGGCAGGGCAAGGCAACTCGACACGACCACCAACGCCCGTCCGTCCAATCCTCCTCCACCACCTACTCCCGCGCCCAATGGGAGGCCGCCCCGCGCGGTCTCACTCCTCTACATACATACGAACCCTGCTACTTTTTTTTCCTTGCTCCGATCTGCACAGAGACAGAGCGAGCCTGCCT
This sequence comes from Septoriella neoarundinis, assembly GCA_022813125.1. NCBI lineage: Eukaryota > Fungi > Ascomycota > Dothideomycetes > Pleosporales > Phaeosphaeriaceae > Septoriella > Septoriella neoarundinis. Next base: position 124,120 of record JAKLND010000012.1, on the reverse strand, counting down.
GCCTGCCACCGCGATCCCTGTCCTGCCGGGCGGAGCGCGGGCTCGTGCTCGTGCTCGTGCGCGCCGCGAGTGCTGTTTCATGTTGATGAGCGAGGGGAGTCGGACGGGGTCTGGATGGAGGGATCGGCGGCGCGGCGCGGCGCTGGTGTGGTCTTTTCTTTTTTTGCGCTGCGCTGGGTGGGCGAGTGGGGTTGGGGGCGTGCTTGGGTGGGTTGTGAGAGAGAGGGTTTGGGGGATGGGCGGGCTGAGGTGGGCAGGCGGGCAGGTAGGCAGGCACTGGTAGGGTGGTGGATTGGGGGCTTGAGGGGTTTGGCGGGCTGGGGTGGGATGGGATGGGATGGGCTGGCAGGTTTGGTTTGGGTTGGGTTGGGCTGGTATTTTGGGGGTTCCTGTGGGGTTTGGTTTGATGGGTTTCGTCGAGGGGGTTGTTCTGGTGGTGAGGAGTGAGGGCGCGGTTTGTTGTGTTGTGGTTCTCGCTGCCTTTTGGTGAGTGTTTGCATCGAGGGTGTTGTCTCGTGGAGGGGGAACACGGTCGATCGATCGTTCCGCTAGGCCAGGCTGCACTTTCGAGAAGTAATCGTGAGCGTGATTTCTCCCTTTCGCAAGGAGCCATACAGGCTACACGCTCAGCGGAACAGATGCCAAGTTGGCACGAAGGGTGATATATGGATTGATTTTGTCGGGTTTCCTAGGGTTAGGGTTGGGGTAATAATGGGATTGGCGGCGACCTGGTAGCCGAGCATCCCTTCAACATCTGTCTTCTGTACTTGTCACTACGCGGATATTGACGAATGATGTTGAAGCTTGTGTTATCACCGTCGGAATCATGTGAAGTCGACGTGGCGCCTCAAAACGTACTCGAAGAAATGAAGGGTAATAGATAAGGGACACAGAGAGCTGGCCGTCTTGCACGGTGCGAGTGTGTCATATACGGCATGCGAAGGTCTCGCGGTTCCCATTGAACATTTTAGCGAAAGATAATACCTTTGCGTGAATTGGTCTTTTCCGGTAGTCTGAGACGCCATTATGTAACATGGGACCGCTTGCTCAACATTGCAGACTCATGATTTATTAGTTATTTTTCCGCCATAGATCATTACATCTAATGATTCGAACTTTGGCTGAGCAAATCTAGTGAGACCAGCACCAGAAGCTTTCCGAGGATTTGGTTCAGCGACAACAGTTATCCCTCTGTTGTCCGGTATATTTCATCGCGTGAAAGCCTCTAGGACGAGGTCTGTCGGAGGTCTCTCGAAGCTCAGACCCCGCGCGGCAACTCGACGAAGCTCTAACCCTAACCCTACGACAGCCGCAGTCGCACCTTCCACTTCTGAATCTCCGCTACCTAGCTGGTACCGCAACAGAGCTTCGCTTCACTCGAGCTTGCGCCAAACAACTTCACTCACCAAAAACACCTCACACTCCCACCATCTTTCCTCCTCGCGCTCGCGCGACCCCCGCCGCCCACCATGGACGTCCGCACCTACGTCTCGGACAACCTGATCAAGCTGGTCGGCGGCAGCGAGGACATGATGATCGACTTCGTCCTCGGCACCGCGAAGAGCGCCAAGTCGCCCGGCGCGCTGTTCGACAAGCTCGCGGGCATGCTGGAGTCCGGCGACGCGGATCTGAGGCGCTTCAGCGAAGGGTTGTTTGCCAGGGTCGGGAAGGGGAGCGAGGCGTCTGCCGGTGCGCCGCGGGCGCCGAAGCCGAAACAGGTAAGGAAGAAGTATGCGCTGGTCGATATGCCGGAGGAGGATGAGGAGGAGGTTGCTGCTGTGGAGGGGAGGAAGGGGGAGAAGGAGAGGGAGAGGAAGTCGAGGCATAGGTCTGAGCGCGAGAGGCGTAGGTCGAGGAGCAAGGAGCGGTCGAGCAGGAAGGCGCGGCGTCGCAGGGATGGAGATTTTGATGATCGATGGGGCGATGCGGAGGTTGAGGAGGAGGAAGAGGAGTTCGCTTCGCCGCCTCCGAAGCGTGCGAGGTTCGAGGACCGGTCTGCTTCACCGCCGCGCAAGGAGCGCACTCCGGAGCCTGAGGAGGATGACGAGACGCGGGATCGCAGGGAGAGGAAAGAGTTTGAGGATCGTCTCCGGAACAAGGACGCCGACTCGACGAAGAAGCTCGGCGGCGACCGGGCAAAGCGGGAACAAGAGGACGAGGAGCGGAGGAGACAAGCCGGCAAGCTGTCGGCGGAGGAGATGAAGGCGCTCAGGTTGAGATCGCGTCAGGAATACCTCCAGAAGCGCTCGGCGCAGGAGCTCATATTGCTGCGGAAGCAAGTCATGGATGAAGAGCAAGAAGAGAAGAGTAACCCTGCTCTGACACAAGGAGAGAAGGATGAATTTGCGCGCAACAGAGAGGCCTTGCGGCTTGCTGAGGAGCGTGAGAACATCGACGACTGGGTGGACGGCTATGCAATGCCAGATGACTATATCACCGAAAAGGGCAAGATGGACGTCAAGAGGAAGGAGAATGCTCTGTACAGCCGCTACGTTGACCGCGACGAGCGTGGCCGCGAGAAATATGTCACGGAGCATGAGGAGTGGGAACGAGAGCAGCTCGCAAAGACGAAAGCCCAGATCGTGGTTGCGGAACGCCAAAACGAGCACGAGTACGAGTACGTCTTCGACGAGGAGCAGCAGCTCAAGTGGATGACAGATGCTGTCTTGCAGGGAGGAATGAACAACATGCAATCTCAGGAGGAGCGCATGATGGCGCAGCAACTCCTTGCGGCAGAGAGGAAGGCGAAGACTATAGAGGAGAAACGCAAGTCATTGCCGGTCTACCAGTACAGGCAGACCTTTTTGGACGCTGTAAAGGAATATCAAGTCCTCATCATCGTTGGTGAGACAGGATCTGGCAAGACGACACAGCTTCCTCAATACCTATACGAAGAGGGTTATTGCAACAACGGCCAAAAGGTTGGCTGTACTCAGCCTCGTCGCGTGGCAGCCATGAGTGTTGCTACTCGCGTCGCCGAAGAGGTGGGTGTCAAAGTCGGCAATGAGGTCGGTTACGCCATCCGATTCGAGGATGCTACTACCGAAAAGACAAAGCTCAAATACATGACCGACGGCATGCTGCTGAGAGAATTCTTGACCGAGCCGGATCTTGGCGGATACAGCGCCTTGATGATCGACGAGGCCCACGAACGCACACTGCACACGGATATTCTGTTTGGCCTCGTGAAGGATATCGCAAGAGGACGCCCAGATCTGAAGCTACTCATCTCTTCTGCGACACTGGATGCGCAGAAATTTTCTGAGTTCTTCGACGGCGCGCCCATCCTCAACATTCCCGGTCGTACCTTCGACGTCGAAATGAACTATTCCATGCAGCCGGAAGCCAACTACCTCTCGGCTGCTATCACGACTGTCTTCCAGATTCACCTTTCTCAGCCTATGCCTGGTGACATCCTGGTATTCTTGACCGGTCAGGACGAGATTGAACAGGCCGAGCTATCTCTGCAGGAAACGGCGAAGAAGCTTGGAAGTGCTGCTCCAGAACTGATCATCTGTCCAATCTACGCCAATCTGCCCACAGATTTGCAGCAGAAGATTTTCGATCCGACGCCGCCCAAATGCAGGAAAGTGGTGTTGGCCACCAACATCGCCGAAACGTCGCTCACAATCGACAACATCGTCTATGTCATCGATCCGGGCTATGTCAAGGAGAATAGGTACACGCCTGCCACAAATATGGAAAGCCTGGTAGCAGTACCGATTTCTCGCGCATCTGCAAACCAGCGTGCCGGCCGTGCTGGTCGCACCGCACCCGGTAAAGCGTTCAGACTCTACACGAAATGGGCGTACTACAACGATCTGCCGGAGAGTACCACTCCCGAAATCCAACGTACCAACCTGAACAGCGTGGTCCTGCTGCTCAAATCGCTAGGCATCAACGATCTGATCTCGTTTGACTTTATGGACCCGCCGTCACCGGATATGCTTATCCGTTCGTTGGAGCAGCTCTATGCTCTCGGAGCCCTCAACGACAAAGGTGAGCTAACCAAGATGGGTCGCCAGATGGCGGAGTTCCCTACCGATCCTATGCTCGCTAAGGCCGTCCTCGCGGCCGACAAGGAAGGCTGCGTTGACGAGGTGTTGAGTATCGTGGCGATGCTCGGCGAAGCAAGCGCTCTGTTCTACCGCCCCAAGGACAAGAAGATGCAAGCCGACGCTGCTCGTAACCGTTTCACGATCAAGGAGGGCGGTGATCACCTGACGTATCTCAACATCTTCAACCAGTGGGTCGACAGCGACTTCTCGTACGTCTGGGCGAAGGAAAACTTCCTGCAGCAGCGCTCCCTCACCAGAGCGCGCGATGTCCGCGATCAGCTGGTCAAGCTGTGCGACCGCGTGGAAGTCGCTCCATCGTCGTGTGGTGCGTCCAACATCCAGCCCATCCAGAAGGCTCTCACGGCCGGCTTCTTCCCGAACGCAGCCAGATTGCAGAGGTCGGGAGACACGTACCGCACCGTCAAGAACAACATGACGGTCCACCTGCACCCCAGCGGCGTGCTGCTAGAGAGCAAGCCCAAATGGGTCATCTTCTACGAACTCGTCCTCACCAGCAAAGAGTTCATGCGCAGCGTCATGCCGCTCCAGCCGGAGTGGCTGAGCGAGGTCGCGCCGCACTATTACAAGTCGAAGGAGGTTGAAGCTTTCGGCGTGGACAAGAAGATGCCTAAGGGCAAGTTCTGAGATTGTCCATGCTGTAGCAATGCATGTGTATCATAGTTGAGATAACGAGCCGAAGCAATCGGCGTGGAGGAGAAAATGCCCAAAGGCGGACTCTGATGCGAAAGCGTACATAGCAAAGCAAGGGTATCATAGCTGAACGAACGAGGAAAACAGTCCCAAAACCTCTCACCCTCACATCCTCATCAATCTCCGCTCCCCGCCCTCATCCTCATCCCTTCAATCCCCAATCCCCTCTCCGGCCTCCGATCCCTCACCACAATACCCCCTCTGTTCCCGGGACTCCACTGCCCAACCCCCAGCTCCGGAATCTCCTCGTGCGTCGGCTGCGCCGTCCCCGGCCGCGACCCAGGCTCCTCCACCAACCGCACGCCCGCAGCCCGCTGCCTCTCCCTCTCCTCCCCGACCCGCTGCCCTTCCACTTTCCGCCGCTCGAACTCCGCCACCAGGTTCTTGAAGTACACCTCCGCCGCCACCGTCTGGCTGTACGCCAGCGGCGTCCAGTCGTAGTCGTTCTTCGCCAGCGGGTTCGCGCCCGCCGCCAGCAGGATCCGCAGCGCGGCCAGGTTGCCCGCTGCCGACGCGTGGTGCAGCGGCGTGTTGCCGTCTGCGTCGCGGCTGTGCGCTGATGCGGCCGAGGAGCCGCTTTGTTGGAGGAGGATGGGCATGAGCGCCGTGCTCTCACCGCTCGCGCTCTGCGCGCAGAGCGCCAGCGCGTCGAGGCCCCGGTTGTCGACCATCGGCACGCAGCGCGGGAAGGCCTCGACCAGCGCGCGCGCGGCGGGCACGTGGCCGTTGCGCGCGGCCAGCATCAGCGGTGTTTCTTGCAGGGCGTTGCGGGAGATTTCGGCGCGCTCGTGGCCGGCGGCGATGAGGAGTTGCACGATGGGCACGCTGCCTGTTGAGGCGGCCAGGTGCAGCGAGGTGTTGGATTTGTTGGCGAAGTCGGGGTTGGAGAGGAGGGTGGGGTGCAGGCGGATGAGGCGGGCGACGAGGACGGGGTCGTTGAGTTGGATGGCGCGGCGGAGGCGGGTTGATGGGTCGATCCTTGGGAGGGTGGGTTAGGTTGTGGTTTGGAGATGGTGGGAGAGGGTGGTGTCCTTACATCGTAGCGGCAGGAGCATGGTAGGGTGGGCGTGCTGGCGAAGGACTGTCGCGACTGGTAGGGAGTGTATGTTTCTGGGACGTTGGTCGACGATGGAGGGAATGCTTCGCATGTGAAGGTCGCTGTGGATGGGAGCTTTGGGATGACGTGGGACGTCAGGCACAGGGCTGAACTGAAACTCAGGGCCCAGATGGATCATGTCTATGTGTGTAGTCATGCTACAGCCGCTCAGAATGCACCATTGTAATCGTCAAATCGCAGAATACGGCTGGAACCGATAGACGTATGGTCAAAGGGAAAAAACACAATTGTCATTAAGTCTACGCATGCCTCGTGAGGCCCGCAAGTCTAGCTGAGAGCCGACGTCTCAATAATAAATGATAAAAGCCTCCTGAAACCCACGGCGTCAAAACGTCCAAAAAACAAGGGTATTGTGCGGGTCCTGATCAGGATCAACATCCATTCCGGTCTAAACAACCCAGGGGGAAAAACACTCCAATCGTACCAATCACGGACGACAACGTCCCAACACCCTCAATCACTAATATCCAAACACTCCGTCTCTGAGCACCGTCCAGTCCTACTGGGGATTCGCCGAGGCACCCTTGTTCATCCACCCGAACCAGCTGCCGCGGTTCGCCTGCTTCTTGGCTGCGTCATCCTGCGTTTCGGCTTCTTTAACGAGTCGCAGTGGCCGCATTTTGCTGCCCATCATGACCGCTCCGCTGCCACCTGCGCGCGATTCGCGGTCACCGCTGGAGGTGACGCTGCGCGGGGGAGACGATGGGTTGCTGGCATCTCCTGTTTCGTCGTGGGGGTCGGTCAAGGGGTTTGACGGAATGCTCATGCGGTTTGTGTTGGGCGCGGACGTCGGGTTGGCATTCTCCGCGTTGCTAGAAATCGCGTTGTTCTCGTCGATGGTTGGGACGTTGTTGCCCGACGGAATTCGCGTGTTCGATGGCATGCGGGCACCGAGTGGCTGTGGTGCGGCGAAGTAGCTGACTGGGCGCTGAGTCGGTGACCCCAGGCCAGGACTGCCTGGTGCCATGCTGCCGGGAGACGGTCCGCGGTACATGTTATTCACAACGCTCGCGGCGGCCCACTCGGAATTTGCACGACGGTGACCGCCGCTGACGCTACGTCGCTCGTGTAGAGGGACACTGGGGGCAGTGCTGGGGTTCTCGTTGACTCTCGGAGCCTGCTCTGACGTGATGATTTGCGACTGAGGTCTGGGCTTCTTGCCTCCCATGACACTACGGGCTCGTTGCAACAGACCAGTCGGCTGCTCATCTTTCTCCGGCGGCGGAGGCGGCAGTTCCTTCTCCGTGTTGGCAGGCTTGTTAGGCTTGGTGTTAGATGCGGGCTGGCCTGACATAAGATCTGGGGTCTTGTCGAGAATCTGCTCGAATTGGTCGTGCTGCAAGAGGCGAGAGATGATGTTGTTAATGTACAACGTCAGTGCCTTGTTTTGGTCTTTCGCAGCAGCGAGTTCGGCCTGCAGCTTGCGAGTATCCTCACTAATCTCTCCCTCCTCTTCACCCTCAAGTTCGTCCGCTAAAGTGTTTCCCGTGGCGTGACGCGACGATGACGGCCTGGAATCAACGTTCGAGTGCGGCCTAAGGAATTCACTGTTAGAGAAGTCCCCGTTAAGTGTCTTCTCGCTTAGCAGGAGCTGGAAACTCTCGTTCTCCTCCATCAAGCGAGCATTCTGCACCTTGGTTTCGTACATTTCGTTTTCGATCTTCTGCAGCCTTCCGCCACCCATGTTCTCCACTTCCACGAGCTTGATCTGCGCTTCGGCAAGCTCCAGTCGCAGACCTTCGATGACTTTGTCTTTCTGCATCACAAGTCGGGAGCTGTTCTTAGAGTCGCTACCTCTCGAATCGCTGCGCTGAACTGAAGGTGGCGCAAATTGGCCGGCGTCCGGGTTGGGCGAGGAAGACATGCTGTTGCGAAAGCTAGAGTTGCGCGAGAGATCTGGCTTCTTGCCATCGTCAAGGCCGGCGCGCATTTCTCGCTGGGCCAGTGTCTCTTTCATGCGCTGTAGCGAAGCCTGCATTTCCTCCTCCTTGGTCTGGGTCTCCTCCCGCTCTTTCATGAAAGCTGCGCGTTCGCTCTCGTAGATTTGCTCCATCTCCCTGCGAGCGCGGAGGTTCTCTTTCTTGTCGTTCTCCAGATCATTGATGCGCTCGGTGTGTTCGTGAACGTGCTCCTCCAACATCGAGGTCTCCTTCAGCGCCTCGTCCAGCTTGACCTGCAGCACCGCCGCTTGCTTCTGGACTTCGGCGGAGTTCTCCTCGGCTTGACGCAGCTGCTCCTGGAGTTCTTCCATTTTCACCTGCAATTCCGCCTTCGCTTCGTTATCGGCTTCGTTCGAAGGAGCGGGCTTCCTGGCTGCCGCCCTGGCTGACACGGGAGTTCCAGTCCGGGTCGATCGAGTCCTGTTGACGCTCGAAGCGGTCGCTGATCCAGCTGAGGTCTGCGCGCCTATCCTGGAAGGGCTCCGCGAAGGCGACGACGTGGACGGGTTTTGGGATTGCCTCCGGGCGGTGGTGGTGCCAGGGACGGGCGGCTTTTTGGCGGTCGCGGATGACATGCTGGCGGTGTTTACTGCGGCGCCAAGTAGAAGATGATTGGTGAAGGCTGTTGACTGTTGGTGCAGCGCAGGGCTAGCGACGCATGCTGTGGTACGGGTGCTTGCGGCTAAGAATAGGGAATGCTGCAGCGGCGGGCTTCGAGGCGGTGCAAGTGGCAGTAGGCTTTCCTAGCAAGCTTCAGGGAGGATGTGGGAGGGCGATCGGCGACGTGGGGCTTAGGAGGAGGTATGGAGGCTAAGGCTAAGGCTAATAAGGCTGTTTCGTCTGCGGCCCTCCGGAAATTAGGGTGCTTCAGAGACACATGGGGGACATGGTTGTCCACGATTGATTGATACGAGCCGTCGTCAGCTGCGTGCGATCGCCCGAGTGAGCATGACAAGTGCGGTAGAGAGCGAAGGCGGCTGAGGTACGAGATTACGTGCATGCCGGCCGTCTACTCGGTGACGGACATGTGATCCCGGGTTGGGGCAGCCATCTTCACAACGGCATGCGCCACAGAAGGGAAGATAGATGGACGCTGATACACATTCGCATATTCGTAACAGCCTGTCTCTTTCTCATGCAAAGTGATCTATTTTGATTGGAGGCCAAACAAATATCACTCACGAGAGCATGCTCGCCGACGCGTGACCGAAGCATGTCACGTGACTAATGCGAAGTTTTGAGAACGTTGAGCAGCACACATCCCGCAGCCTGAGCCCTCCCAGCCGAACTTTTGCTCGCACACAACGCCGAATTCTCGCTCTCCGAACCCAGCAGCCAAACGACCACCGACGACCTCGACCAAACCGCCCCCGACAACCCCCAAATACCATCGCAATGGCACCGAAGAAGGGCGCGAAGACCGCTGACAGCATCAACGCCAAGCTGGCGCTGACTATCAAGGTGCGCACACTTTGCGAGCAGCGGCAAGACGAATCGCAAAACTGACCGAAATTCCACAGTCCGGCAAGGTCACTCTGGGTTACAAGTCCACCCTCAAGGCCCTCCGCTCCGGCAAGGCCAAGCTCATCATCATTGCTGGCAACACCCCGCCTCTCCGCAAGTCTGAGCTCGAGTACTACTCCATGCTCGGCAAGACCGCCGTCCACCACTTCACCGGCAACAACGTACGTTCCACACCCGATTGAGAAGAGAAAAATCGCATGTCTTGCGAAGGAGCTTTGATTTTGGCTCTGGAGGACATTGATACTCTGGAGCCCTGAGAAGAAGCTCTCTGCGATAGAGACTTTGGAGGGACAAATTGGCTGACTTGAATCCGTAATACAGATTGAGCTTGGTACCGCCTGCGGTAAGCTCTTCCGTTGCTCCACCATGGCCATCCTCGACGCCGGTGACTCCGACATCCTGTCTGCCAACACCCAGTAGATTATCGTCGGGTGATTTGAGCAAGTAGTCAAAGCGTTTGGAAGAGGCATGTCCGGCCTGCGGACTGAATGCCCTAGCGAGGTCAAGACGGACTGGCGCTCGGTGGTGTTCGCCCGGGCGAAGGGCAAATAGCGTAGATACCCGTGCTTTTTGGTTTCAATATAACCGTGCCTTCTGGCCGTTTTGACTGCAGTACTGTGATACACATATGCTTGGCCCTCTTGATTTCAAAGCACATTTACCGACATGGTTTATAAGCATACCTGCCACCACATAAAACGAGTCTGAGCCCCAAAATCGGGCTTTCGGCTGCTCTGCGCGTGTACTCGGCCCACCTTCCACGATCTCGACGGACTTGCCGCTTCCCACACTGCATTTCTAAGCCGGCCCGCCAAGACTCGCGAAGCGCTGTGCCTTTGTAGGAGAACGTCACCCATCCTACTCACTTCGCCTCTCCCACGCCCATCGACCACCGAAATACCGTCAAAATGGCCCGTCGTCCCGCGAGATGCTACCGCTACTGCAAGAACAAGGTACGGCCATTTTTGTCTGCCGCCGCCCACCGATGAAACCGAGCGAAAATCTGGAGCGCAAGAGATGGAATCGAGATGGGCGGCGAGCGGAGGCAAGACAAGGAAGAAAACGTATACTGACTGCCTGGATACTAGCCGTACCCTAAGTCGCGCTTCAACCGTGGTGTGCCGGACCCCAAGATTCGCATCTTCGACCTTGGCCGCAAGCGCGCCAACGTCGACGAGTTCCCTCTCTGCGTCCACCTCGTCTCCAACGAGTATGAGCAGGTCTCCTCCGAGGCCCTCGAGGCTGCCCGTATTTGCGCCAACAAGTATGTGCCCACCAAGCGAAACCCTTCGCCAGGGATTGCGAATACTAACATACTCCAAGGTACATGGTGAAGACCGCCGGTAAGGAAGGTTTCCACCTTCGTGTCCGCGCCCACCCGTACCACGTCGTCCGTATCAACAAGATGTTGTCGTGCGCTGGTGCCGATAGACTGCAGACCGGTATGCGTGGTGCTTTCGGCAAGCCCAACGGCCTTGTCGCCCGTGTCAACATCGGCCAGATCATCCTGTCTTGCCGTACTCGCGACTCCAGTAAGCCCTTTTGCCACCGAAGATCGCCACCTCAAGCATATCACTAATTCGCAACTCCAGACCGCGCTCACGTCATTGAGGCTCTCCGTCGCTCCCAGTACAAGTTCCCCGGTCGCCAGAAGATCATCGTCTCCAAGAACTGGGGCTTCACCCCCCTCCGCCGCGAGGAGTACGTCACCAAGCGCCAGGAGGGCAAGGTCCGCGTCGACGGTGCCTACGTCCAGTTCCTCAGCTCCAAGGGTCCCCTTGAGTACAACATGCGCCGCTTCCCCGACGCCTTCGAGACCGAGGCTTAAGCGTGGAAGGCGTGTTGGACTTTACTTCTCGAGGAAACCCCTGCTGGTGGCACAGAGGCTAGTCGGCAGGCAGGCATGAGAGTATACCGGCGTTGGTAGAATATGTTTGCTTCCCTTCTATTTTTCGGGACGCCTCTGAGCCGCTAGATGAAATGAAAGCATGCTTGAGCGACACGAAAAAAAGCACAAACTGTCTCAGATTCTCACATCATGTGTCATGTGTAAATGTCAAGCTGACGTGAAAAACACGGGGCTAACCCATATCCTAACCCATCAAGGACCTATCCCAGGATTCCAACTTGCCTTATCATTCGAACTTTGACAGGCTCGCCGACGCGGATGATTTTCCGGTGCATACCTTCGCCGCCGCAAAACCTGCTACCGACCTCTCATCCCGCACGCATCCCCCAGGACCTCTTGCAATGATCACTAGCTGCTCGGTATCAATGAGTAGCGCACTGCGTCAGGTGGAAAGAAGCCCACACGCTGATGTCGAACTGACGCATCCCGAAGGACCGGAAGATAACGCCTTCTCGCTTTCTGAAATGTCGTCGCTGTACCATTGCCTTTGTGGCCAGCGGTACATCCTCACTTGGCGGAAGCTCTTACGGTGGGAGGCCATTGAGAGAGTCTGTTGTCGTCGAGTGGCGATGCGTCTTCCGTACTATCCTATGACCAGGTCGTCGCCTTTCTTTGCCACGCCGGAAAGGTGTCTCAGAGGTGGCGAACCGCCGTTGGGTTGGTGCTGCCTTTGCGCTCGTATCCAGGTATGTTCGATTCGTCGGTAAGCAGGCTCTCCGTGTAAGGAGATGGGTTTGCAGGATTGGAGGAGAAGGGAGCTGCGCACTCTCCTCTGGAATGCCTGAGATGATGGAGATTACGACGTGAGTCTCGAAGCTATTCTGATAAGTGATAGATACCCTCCACCCTCCACCACCTTGCACCGAGTGTATGCAATGGCTTAACCTAATGAGTTTGCTGCTTCCCTCAAGCACAGTGCATCATTCTGGCTTAGTGCTAGTGAGGTGAAGCGAAGTCAACAAGCCATGCGCGCTGCTTGTGCACGTGGTCGCAAACTTCTTTCACTGTTGTCTGCTGCCTAATGAGCGTGAGTGCAGGCGCGCGCGTTCACCTTCTCCTTCACTTTGTCCGTTTGCGCTTTCGACTCGCATCCTTCGACAGCTTGTTCCGGGTTCTATACTGAACGCTACCGCACTCACTACCTCGCCCCTTTTGTCAACGCCACTCCGCAGATACGGATCCGGCAATGGCTTCATTCGAGAGTATCCCTGCGGAGATCCGCGAGATCATCTATGGCTACGCTCTCGCCTTCGATACGCCATTGTGTCACGTCAACAGAATGCAGCCATTTGTCAAGAAGCTCACTGGAGTCGACGGAAAGATACCCGTGGCATCGTGCTTCCTGCAAAGGGATCCAGAGGCTTTTTCTGGACCCGATGAAGAGGTCATTCTCGAACCCGACCGCGACTCAGACATCAAGCTCAACGACGATTGCGACAGCGGGCTTGCAAGCGATCACGATAGCGATTGTGACGACGACAACTACAGCGATCCGAGCTCTAGCTGTACTAGCGACTCTGATCACGAAAATAAGCAGAAGCATGTCAACACCGCGATCTTGTCAGTCGACAGGCGTACCTACAAGGAAGCCATTGCGGTGTTCTTCAAAATCAACATCATCCATATCGACTTCGATCTTGTACACATGACAATGACCTCGCCGCGCGGGAGCGACCTGTCTTTGGCAACTCGAGTGCATACCAGAGCTACTATTCCGTCGCGCTTTCTCAGGACCTTGTAGACCAAGGATCTCGACCCTACCGTTGCGGCACTCAACAACATGTTGCCCCTTCTGTCAGAAGCTACTCTGAAAGTGTCCACTGACAGCTGTGGCGCGGTAGTCACGCAACTCCTCGATTTTGTCAAGCACTGTCACACCGAGACACCACATGTGAATGCTCGCTTCGATGGAATTGCATGCGTCGTGGCAGATCTCTCCCCCAAGATCCGCGTGATCATGAAACACGAACAAATGGTGCTGTATTGGCAGCTGTCGGCCACAGAAACCTATCCTGAGTGACGTGATCAGGATGGTCCCCCTTCCTGCTGTTACCTTGCTCGCACTATCAAGCGCATGGAAGAATAGGTTCACCTTCCACCTGACGACGCTCTCATGAGGTTCCTGCAATACATCCACCGCAATTGCTGTGTGGATGAGTTGGGTGGAGTTCCGTACCCGGACGAAAACAGTCGCAAGTTCTGGACCATGGTTCAAATGGCCTATCTTTACTATTTGCAGTGGAAGCAGCGAACGTTCAAGACCAGGCATTCTTGATCTTGCAGCACGTGCGGTTTTCGAGGATGAGCGCTGGTTTGATAGTCGGGACAGGAAGGTAGCACGCTACGTTCTCCTAACACATGGCAAATCAAGGGGTATCGATTGAAGAGGGCTCTGGGACGTCTCTAAGGAACTTTGCCTTGACCGCTGTGGCTCAGGGGAAGGCCTCGGAAGTCCACGAACATTTGATCAAACGGCGGAGGACCAATCGGAAGGGAGCGTCTTCTGTAATTGGATCGGATTCATAATCGTCAACAAAGGCGATGGTTTTGTCGCGTGGAATGATTTCACATTCTGTGGTTGGACCGTCTCTCATGGAGGTCAAATGATCTGAGCTACTCGCAAGACTGACCATTGCGAACGGCGAAAAACATGCATTGAGGCTCCGATGATGGCAATCTTGCTGAGTACAGGATGCGTAGATGGAACTCAACACTTGTTGCATTAGAGAGTGTTCATTAATGTCATGATTCCTTGCTACATAATCATTACTCGCCACCTGAATCCTTCAGCTACACCAACCTCAAGTGGAAGGTAAAGTCAAACGGCCCAGAGTAGCACTTGTACTGCTCGAAGGGCCTCGGACCCACCGTCGCGCTGCCCAGACCGTTGTTCTTCATGTCCAGATTCAGGATCGTCATGTTCAGCTGCTGCAGGTCGTGCGGGTGCTGCGCGTCATTGAGGTCGTAGTCCGACACGCGCTTGGCCGTAAAGCTGAACGGCTCGCCGTCCATGCGCGCGTCGAGCGTGATGTCCGCGTTCGGGTTGCCGATTTGCAGCCAGCGCAGCTCGCCGCGGTTGCCGTTCTCTTGTGGATAGTCGTAGTAGGTGAAGAGATCGGCAACGGAGGAGGAGTATTCGCCGAATCGCTGCGATTGCTTTGAGTCGGGGTAGTTCTCGCCGGGGCCGCGGCCGAACCAGGCCACGTCGTCGAAGTCTTGGTTGAGATGGGTTAGAAGGCCAATGCGAGGAAGGACTTCGGGCGTGTTGTTGCCGACGAAGTCGCCTTGGGCGTGAATCGAGAGTGCGCCCTCGTCGTGCGGAATGGTGTAGACGATGTCTGCTTCCGCACCCCATTCGAGGACCTGAGGGGCGACGCGGACGTTGTAGCGGATTTCGAGCGCATCTCCTGTGTCTTCCCAGAAGACGTCGCGGACCTGAGTGCGCATGGAGTGGACCCAGGCGTCGTTCCAGAACTCGGCGTCGCCGCTCTGGCCGTTGTCGTTTTGCGTCATCGCACGGTAGAAATACAGCTCCGGGCCACGGTTAAAGAGGTCGACACCGTTGGTGCTCCAGGTGACGTTACCGCGGACGAGGTCGAAGCCGAAGGTCGAGTCGCCGCTGTGAACCACGAGACGGTTACCTGTTTGAGTCATGTTGACTTCGGTTTGGCGGTTGGACAGCGCGAATGAGGAGCGTGTCTGCAGAGAGCTGTTTGACTGGCCGGCCATGGGCCCTTCAAGGTAGAGCTGATCGAAGGCAACGACGTGGCCTGCCGGAGCCCAAGCATGATCCTCCTTGAGGGCAAACTCGACTGTGAGCCAAGCCTCGGAGTCGAGAGTGTTGCGGTCCACTGGAACAGGAACAGACACGGTTTCTCCCGCCGCGACAGAGACGTTGAGTGGAGTAGGAGAGGTAGCGTTGGCGCCGCCATCGCGAACGATATGCCACGAAGCGTCCAGATGAGACAGATCGAGGAAATCGTACCAGTTCCTGATCATCATCTGAGTGGAATCGTTGGAGAGCTTCACCTCAACAGGTTGAATGATCTTCGCGTACTCATAGAGAGATGGCATGGGCGTGTGATCGGACAAAGTGAGGCCGTCCATGATGAAGTCAGCATCGTTCGGGTAGTCGCCGAAGTCGCCGCCGTAGGCGTAGAATTCAGTGCCATTCTGCTCGTGCCTGAGACCGTGGTTGTTCCATTCCCACACGAGTCCACCTTGAATGAGCGGCTCAGTTCTGAACTTATTGACGTACTCAACGAGACCTCCGGGACCGTTGCCCATGGCGTGAGCGTACTCGCAGAGGATATAGAACTTGTCGGTGAAATTACCAATCTGATCGTCCATGTCTTCGAGCGATGGGTACATGTGGCTGTACATATCGGTCGATGTAGCATTCTGGTCAGGCTCGTAGTGCACAAGGCGGGTTGGGTCGGTCTCGTGGATCCAGTTATACATCTCGACGTGATTTTGACCGTAGTAGCATTCGTTGCCGAGAGACCAGATGATGATCGAGACGTGGTTTCTCAGTCTGTCAACGAGTTGCTCGGCACGATCAAGGTAGGCACCGGTCCACTCGGTGTTGTTGGAGGTCCACTGAGAAGCACCATAGACAGTATCATTGATGTCGTTGAAGCCATGGCACTCCAAGTCTGCTTCTGCAATGACGTAGAAACCCAACTCATCCGCAAGATCGAAGAAGTCAGGATGGTGGGGTTGATGAGCAGTGCGGATCGCGTTGATGTT
The DNA here is from genome assembly GCA_022813125.1 of Septoriella neoarundinis. Taxonomy (NCBI): domain Eukaryota; kingdom Fungi; phylum Ascomycota; class Dothideomycetes; order Pleosporales; family Phaeosphaeriaceae; genus Septoriella; species Septoriella neoarundinis. The sequence continues at coordinate 108,112 of JAKLND010000012.1, read as the reverse complement.
GCTCTGCTTCATGCGGATCATGTCGGCACGCATAGCCTCGTAAGGCACCGTTCTGCCGGACTCGGAGTTGTGCTCGTGCCTGTTCACACCGTAGATGATGATAGGCTCGCCATTGACCAGCATGTTAGGACCGCTGAGTTCAATACGATGGAAGCCGACCTTTTGACTGATGTACTGTTCACCCGAGTTCAACACGACCGTATAAAGCGTTGGTGTTTCGGCAGACCAAAGGTGGAAGTCATCCCCAGATACCTGCATGGTAATGTTTCCAGACGCTGATCCTTCATAGGTCTCAAGCTCCGCCCCGTTCGGAGAAAGAAGCTTTGCATTGACAGTTCCGTTGCCACCGGCAGTTGTGATGTTGAAGCTGAAAAACCCAGATTTGAAGTCATCAGCAACATGCGGCACGATCTGGTAGTCGTGAATCGAGGATTCAGAGAAAGGCATCAGGTAGACGTCGCGGAAAATACCGGACAGCCACCATTGATCCTGATCTTCGAGATAAGATCCGTCGGACCACTGATAAACGCGAGCAGAGAGATTGTTACTTTGGCCAGGTGAAAGGAATTCGGTGATGTCAAACTCGGCAGGGTTGCGAGCTCCTTGACTGTATCCAACCTCATCACCGTTGACGTAGACATGAAAAGCGCTGTCGACTCCTTCGAAGCGGACGCGGATGTGCTGACCATGCCACTTCTCTGGGACTTCGAACTGACGCCAATAGGAGCCGGTAGGGTTCTGATAGGAAACATTCGGAGGTGACACCGGGAAAGGATAGTGGATGTTGGTGTAGTGAGGTCGCCCGTAACCTTGTCTCTGCCAATGGCCCGGGACCTCAATGGTATCCCACGATTCGGCATCATCCCATGCTGGAGCGTCGAAGGGTGAGTCGGCGTAATTGAACTTCCAATCTCCATTCAAGCTTTCATATTCAGCTTCAGATCTGCTAAAAGACAAAGCGGCGGCCTCAGAAGCGTAGTTGTAAAAGATAGCCCTAGCCGGGACTTCGTTCCGATGGAGGACGTCCAGGTTGGACCAATCGGGAACAAACCCAGGGAAGGTTGACACGCTCGACATAGCGCTCATGTTGCCAGTGCTCGAAGGGATAACCGGGTGTGGCTTGCGTTAAGACCCCACGCTAGGTTGAGCGCATTTATATATCCTCGCAACCATGCCCTGCCAACCATGACGACGTCAACGCGACTCGTAACATCGCCAACCACCTTTCAGGATTATTCGTGCCTTGTCGGGACCACATGAGGGGTGTCGGTCGCCTCCACACCCCATTCCCCATATATTCTCCGCTCATTAGCAAGACTTGGCGACTTGGTATGCTTGGCAAAGACATTTGTGACCATGATCGGAGCCTCGTGGGATCTGATTCCGAGTGGAGCCCACAATGACGAGTGCAACCTCGGAACGAGAAGCGCGATCTGCATGCCGGAGTAGCCGGGTAACGAAGCTCGTCTTGTGTGCGCAAAGTATGTCGGGCTTTGCATGAGACGACACAGTGAAACCATCTACACCACACGTGTGAGGCATCTCTCATTGTGTGCGGAAATTTTGCTCAGTAGAGCCCCGACGAGATGATAGGCGAGGTACGCCATGGAATCGTGCATCGAGTGTGAAACATCTTCTGATCTTCGCACTTCGCCATCGAACAACCGCAACGAGTGTGGATTTGTCGATGAATGACGGTGATCGTGATCGCTTTCATTGACTTGTATCTTCGTCTTCGTTGGCTGCCGTGCGTTCTTTGAGGCGCAAAGTGTACTTTGCAGGCTGTTCAACATTAGGTTCAATCATCGAGGCACTCCCGTCTCGGGTAGGACTTACGATGTCAGTGTCCACGAGTAACAATCCCTCCTCTCCCTTTCCAAGCATATCCAAAATGCTGACCTCTCCATTACTGAACCTCATGGCGCAACTGCTCCCGGCATAACAGACTTCATCGCCTAAGGGGATAACTTGCCCAGTCTTCGTGGTAAGTTCTTTGACTTCATTCAGCTCAATTCCAATCCTATTTGAGAAAACCACTGTGATCTCCTCTCCAGACTTGCTCGCTTCGATCGCGGGTTCAAACCGTTGCAGCCAGTAGCCTACCGTCTCCAAAGCAGGCTGGCCAGGGAGCACCTTAATCTCCTCCTTCGGTAGTGTTGTCAGCCACGCCATAGACATGACGATCAACTTCGCACCACCAGACAAGACGTGCGTGGCGAACTCATATTTGTCCCAAGGCGCAGAGAACTGGTAAGGGTTGATATCCATGCAAATACCAAGACCCACCTTCCCCAGCGAGCCGAGAGAGTCACAGTAGAAGCCCGCAGGGCCTTCAGCTGCCCAACTCTCATCGGTGTAGTAAAGGAAGGACTTGCGATAGTTGGCCAGGATCTCGCCAGTTGGGCTGACGGTTACCGTGGAGTTATATCGTTTGTGTACGGGCTCTCCATTCGTCGTGGGTTGGCGCTCCTCGTCGATGTCTGTTGAGAGTTCAGGATATCCGACGATTACGTGACAGCTCAGGCGTGTGGCAGCGGCGATGGCCCATTTTGTGGTGGCACCCGCTGTGGTGGGCTCAAGGTAAGGTTGGATCGAATCGTATGAGGGATAGTTGTAGCCTGTGAAAGCCAGTTCCGGCAGCACCAGAAGGTCAAGGTCCTGTGGAGGCGGAGAAGATGCCAGAATTGAGTCTGCAGTAGCGATATTCGCGGTGACATTCCGAATTTTGGAGTCAAGTTGCAGAGTTGCGATCTTCATGTTTCGTCTCAGGTCGGATGCCTCTTTTGGAGAGAAGAAGGAACGATGTCCTCTGCACACTTTTGCGTCCAGCGTGACTGGGAATGAAAAAACTGATTTTTGTACAATCTGGTTCCAGGAACAGTCAAGAGGCTGGAGCGATCAATAAAATGGTATTTTGCAATTGATGACAAGAAGTACGATCTGGTTGGTTGGGTTCAGGTCACTGAAGGTGAGGCGTGGGGAAATCTGTCGCAACGCGAGCCTCCCCCACGCGCGACCCCGTCACACCACTTCAACTTGGGCCACGGCGACTTTGATCCCCACTAGACACCATTGACACTTCATACAATGCCACCTCAAAGTCGAGGCGACTCACACAAGCCGCCTTCCAAGCCGGCGGGCATTTACTCGAAATCCACTCCGAACCTTCCCACCCTGCAGTCGATCACCTCTACCCAGAACAGCGACTCGAGCACCGCCAATGCTACACCTACCAATACCCGGCCAGACCAAGGCCTGCTCTCACCAGACGACATAACCTCTCCATGCGAGCCTGCATCGATCGAAGACTTTGCCCTTGACGCGCATGAGGCCCGAACTTTCTCTCCTGGCGACTCGGCCTCAGACGAGGAGGCATCAGAGGAGGAAAGCGGACACATCACCTCTCTCCCTCCGGCTCACAAGTTCTACCACCAGCACTCCCGTAGTCATACATACCTTGCGCCTTCTGCCTTCGCCCCACCCTTCTACAACCGACCACCGACACCTCTTCCACCCTCGCCGTCCCTCACCTCACTCTTGCGTCCCAACTTCAGCTCCCAAAACAGCCGACCGGGCACCCCAGATCCTTCCTCGGACGAAGGCGGCACACCTCACACTCGCGGCACTGGCTCGCAGACTCCCAACTCTGCCGCAGCCAGCACGCTGACCTCGAGCTTCCGCACCGCAAAGCCCATTCCACGTGCCAGCCCGAAAGTCCCGACATACGAATACTATGGCTTCACGCTCTACCTCGTCTCGTCACTCGTCTTCGTCGTCTACCTGCTCTGGTCTTTCCTTCCGTCGCCATTCCTCCACTCGCTAGGCATATACTATTACCCAAACAGATGGTGGGCGCTCGCGATACCGGCGTGGACGGTCATGTTCGTCGTGTACATCTACGTCGCGCTCGCGAGCTACAACACAGGCTACTTGACGATCCCTATGGGCTCGGTAGAGTGCTTCGTAGACGAAGCGGCGAACGTGGCTGTGATAGACTCGCGAGGCCGACTCGTGCGAGAAGAGAAGCCGAGCTGGCGGAGCGAGAGCCCGGATCGCAACCGAAGCGGAGCAGGGAAGGGAGGGCGAGGCAAACACGGCGGGCACAGTAGGCAAGCTAGTTTAACGAAGAGCGCAGGACTTGATCCAGGTGTAGATTGGAGGGATTTGTGGACGGAAGGCACGGACGCGGTCATGGATATACCCATTGGAGGCGTTTGCGAGATTCTCTATGGGCAAGCGGAGAATGAGGACTGATGATGGATTGATTCTTTTAGGTGAGGCGCCGCGGATTTGCTGATTGAGATACCCCAGTACTTTTCTTTTCGCATCGGAAAACAATTCAGCCTCTTGTGCATGACGAATGCAGCTCTAGGTCTTCCCACTTGAAGCTTGTTCTGATTCGAGACCGAAGTCCGGTATCACGAACCTTTTGGCTCAGTAGACAATCAAGTTCATGTGAACGTTCATTTAAAGGATCTCCAGGTACTTGAAAGGCTGCTTGCGCTGGGAGAGAAGTCATGACTCGGTAAGGTACCTTGCGAGATCACGTGTCTCAAGTGGGGCTATACCTCAATGCCGGTACCTTGCTGTCACACCACCGCTGTTGGATTGGCCGACGTCATGATCAGATGGCCCACTGCACGCATGCTTCTTCTCTTTGCGGCTTGTTTTCCTGACGTGAGACTGCACGATGATCACTTGCTTTCCAAGTTCGATTTGACTCACCCTCTTGAGCTGCCGCGAGCTTCGCATTGCTTATCTAGATGACAGTCACTAGCAGCAGCTCCTCGGTTCTAGAAGCTTTGAGTTCAAGCAAACTCCGACCTTGAAGGTCGCGTGAGCGTGCTCTGCTCCGCTACTCTGGAAGTGTGGCGCACTGATGAGAGCAAAAGCATTCCGACGACCTCTTCGCACAGCCAAGGGATGCCATAGCTTCAAGGATATCTGAACTCGCCTCAAAAGCAATCCGAGAAATCGTACGACTCGATGGAGCCCCTTCATTCCCGTGTCATGTCTTCCTACGCCGCAGCCTACGACAACTTCCCACCACCTCCGCGCCGCTCCTCGACAACATCCACATCGCCACCGTCACCCCAGGAAGGCCGCCGCGCCTCCCTTCCCACCCACCAAGCCACCCTTCATGGCGTCCGCATCCGCTCAGTAGGCGGCTTCCTCAGCGCCGGCGTCATCTTCGAGCGCGATCCGGCGCATCCTCCTAGCGACGACGATATCATCATCGTCACCGTGCGCGTGAGCAAAAAGCAGAGGCGCCGCGACTCCTTCGATGACCCTTTGCCTGACCGGTGAGTTACTTCTCTCTCCGTTCCCAATCTTCCTTGCCACCTCTTCTCACTAACACGCCTCAGCCCTCCGCCCCGTAACTTCTTCCGCCGCATGAGCACGCGTGTGCTCTCACAGCCCGACCAGGATACGTACAAGGCTGTCAAGATGCCGCGCGGCGAGTACCTGCGGCACTTTCGGCACGACGCGCAAGGCCATTACGCCGGCACGGAACCGGAGCGCGAGTGGGCGGAGGAGGAGATTAATGAGAAGTACGGGCAGTACCAGGAAATGCCACTGAGGGCGGTGTTGGGGCGGCCTGGGGCTGCCGCGGGCGTGCCGATGTTTGGGTGGTGAGAGTGAGTATGCAGAGACGGGAGACGACAAGATTGCAGAATATCGTGTCTGATGTGTGTTGAGTCTGCTTCTTCACTTCAGGCCATTTGGGGATTAGCAAGGTGCAAGCGAGTCTTTTTGGGAAGCGTGTCTTTTTGGGAAGCGTGGAATTTTTGACGAGAACAGAATGGAAGTAATGCACCAAGCAACGAAGAATAGATACGTCAAGCTGACTTGACAATACGGAGAATTCTCTGTCCTACTCATAATCGTTTTGGCTCTTGTTCGAGTACTTGACGTTGAACTTGTTTGCCCGCTTGTTACCCTTAAAGTGCTTCTTCGAGTTCTTCACGTCCGCCGGATCAATGTCCTTCTCCAAGGCAGTCATTGTCTTGAGCTTACGACCGCTGAACTCCTTGCCTTGTTCAGAGTACTTGTAGTGAAAAGGCTGCTCAAGGCGAGCATTGCCCGAACCAGCGGCGAAAAACTGGTTGTCCAGCTTCCTGCCTTTGTTACCACTTACGTGAGGCATGGGGACAATGTCCGGGTCGTCCATCAGCGAAGGGTTGTTTGACTGTCTCATCGCCGCTTCCACACTCGCGGCCAGTGCTGCACGGCGCTTCTCAGGCAGATGCGCCGCGTCGTAGAGCTCGCGATTGAAGTGGTGAGGGTCTATGGGTGGGTCTGCGGGCGGCGGCTGACAGAAAAGCAGTTTGCCCTTAACGTAGTCTTTGAGGACCCATCTAGCGGCTCTGCTCTCGTCAGGCTGGCCCAAACCCTGGGTTGCGAAGCCTCTTGCACGAGCGTACGCGCGAAGCATCTCTTCTCCTGTGGGGAAGCCAGTACCACCCTCTTCGATAGGCCTGGTCTGGATCTTCATGCCGTAAACTGCCTCGAGGAAAGCCTGCGGGATTCTCTGTGCGACAAGGGCGCCAGGACCGGAGTATTCGCGGAGCTGGTCGATGGGCAGAACACCGTTACACACGAGCTCGGCCTTTGTGTTCGCGAAGTTGGGAAACACCAGACCGGGGCAATCGCAGAGCACGACCTTGTCCGACAAGTGAATGGTCTGGAAATGCTTTGTCTTACCAGGCGTGGCAGAGACCGAAACCTTCTTTGCGCCCAGGAGAGCGTTGATAGTCGAAGATTTACCGACGTTAGGGTAACCCACAAGACCAATCTGTGTTTTGCGTGCGGGCTTTCCGGGCTCCTGCTCTGTCTTCGGGATCTTGGGAGAGTGCTTCAAGAACAGTGCCTCAAGATCCTCCGTCGTTAGAATCCTAGTCTGCTCCTCTACCGAGATCGGCACGTCCATTGGCGGAGGAGCGTCGACGTTCTCTTCGTCCACCCACTGACTGTCTTTGTCTTGCTGCTCCTCAAAGTCGACCTTGCGCTGCTTCTTTTGAACAGCTTTGACGTCTTCTTGAAGCTCTTCCTCTACATCTTCGTCATCAAGACCGTCCCGGCTATCCATATCGGACAAGCCTTCTCCCTCGTCCGACTCTTCTTCGCTTTCACTTTCACTCTCATTATCAACAGGCTCGTCCTCATCATCGCTGCCTCTCGCCTCATTGATCTCCTTCGCGAGCTCGGCGGAGAAGAAACGGAAGTTGATGCCGTGCTCCATGAAGTATTCTGCCCATGCAGTCCTTTGCTCCAAAGTCATCATGTCTGCCTTGTTCACCAGAAGCAGGTTGCGCTTCTTCTTATCCACCTCCTTGACATAGCTGTCCAAATCCGCACTCCGGAACATCAGCGGGTTGCGAGCATCGACAATCTGCACGATCAGGTCTGATCGCTCAATGACACGCCACAGCTGCCTCCAGACTTCCAAGTTGCGCTCGAAAGGTGTCATGAGTAGGTCGTCGATTTCTTGAAGTTCTGCGAGGTTTCTTCGCCACTCCAGGAAGGCCTCCTTCTCGCGCCTGTGCAGTTCCTGAGCGGTCATGTTCTTGTCCCACGCTGGCCTTCTAGGGATTGTCAGACGAGCGCGCTTTGCATTCTGCTTCTTCATAACACCACGCTCCTCAGCTGCAGACAGCAGATAAGGGTTCTTCTGGTCTCTGTGAATGATCTTCACGTTGTTCATCTTCTCCGCCGTGAAGTCCGTGCCAGCCAGTTCGGCGGTAGACAAGAATTCGTCGAGCGCGCCCTGCTCGGTGATCGAGCGCATCTTCACCCAGTCGTCCTCTTTCGCCTCGTTCGTGATGTATTCGTCACCCTGCATATCCATGCGCTTGATTCCTCCTTTGCCGCCCTTGTCGGGTGCAGTACCACCGCGATGCATGTTACTCTTCTTTCCCTTGCCGAAACGGTCGTTCATCAGCGAGTTGCCGAGACCGACCGTATTCTTGCTCTTGGGAAGACCCATCTTGCCGGTTATATGGGTTCAGTCGCCCTCCAGATCCAGTTATTTCACTTCCTGAAATTGCGGTGTCGGGCAACGGAATAGATAATAAAGAAAGCTGACTCTCGGTGCCACACACAGCACACTGCAAGGAATTTGTTTGTAGTTGGGTTGGTGCGTATGAGTCTGGAAGCAGTGATGATTAATTCTGAAGGACTTGTCGCAAAACTGCCCTGCCCCGCTGGCGTCACTTGAGACCCCGCCAAGAATGCGATCGGCTTTTTTTCTCCTCTTGCCGGTGGGACATTCAGGTGGATTTTAGAGAGTCAGCCGGACCATTAGCCCGATTTTTCTTTCGCCTGGCAATTTTTCTTCGAGAAGCAGTTCCTACTCTGGAAGCACTGGACATCTGAATATCAAAGGAACTAAGCAAATACCGCCGCAATGCCTCCCCGCCGCAAGTTCGACAAAAAGACGGCGACGACGTTCACACTGGTTCACCGTGCCCAAAATGATCCACTCATCAACGATGAAAATGCTCCCTCTATGGTCTTCACCGAGAAGGTGTCGCGCCACCGCGGCCAAGACGACGACAGCGACCTGCCTTCCTCCTCCGGTGCCTCCATGGTGTCTGGAACTTCGGGCGTGTCAAGGCGAGGCAAGCAGCGTGGCGACCTGGAAGAGGAATTCGGCATGAGCTTCCGACCGAATGAGGGTGAGGCGGCACAACACGGTGTCTTTTACGACGACACGCAGTACGACTACATGCAGCACATGAAAGACTTGGGTTCAGGAGATGGCCCGGTCGCATGGATCGAAGCACAGCCGGCCAAACAGCAGAAGGGAAAGCAAAAGCTGGAGGATGCGCTGAGGGACATGGATATTGGGAGCAATGCCGGAGGTCGCTTCGACGATGCACAGAGTGTTGGACAGAGCAGCATGGCGAGCAGTGCTGCGCGCAGCCTACTGCCTGAAGATGTCCTGCCAAGCGAGTTTGTCCGGAGGCGGACATACCAAGACCAACAGGATATTCCAGACGCTATCGCAGGCTTCCAGCCCGACATGGATCCTCGGTTGCGTGAGACGTTGGAGGCGCTGGATGACGACGCTTATGTGGACGACGAGGATGACTTCTTTGGAGACCTGGTGAAAGAGGGCAGGGAAATTGAGCAGGACGAGTGGGAGAGACTGGGCGAGCAGCAAATGTTCGAAGCTGGTGAAGGCGAGCTGGACGATGGCTGGGAGAGCGACGACACTATCAGAGCTGCGAGCCCGCCACCAAAATTGAACGTCCCACAACCAGCAGACGGCGAGCTGATCGCACCGCCTTCCGACACGCAAGCTGCGCTGCCTGCCGACCCCACAGAAGGCGCCTGGCTCGACGAGTTCAAGAAGTTCAAGCACGAGGCGAAAGCCAACAAAGAAGCCGGCAAGGAAGCTAAGGCCGCTCCCTCTGCTTTCGATGCCTCCATGGTGTCATCTCTTGCCAGCCGCCCCGGGAAGAAGCGCAAGGGTGCCAAGACATCCACCTCAAACTACTCCATGTCTTCATCTGCCCTCGTCCGCACAGATCAGCAAAACCTGCTCGACGACCGGTTCGACAAGCTCGAGGAAGCGTACACCATCGCCGAAGAGATGGAAGATGACGAGATGGGCCCCATGAACGACACTATGTCCACCGCCTCCGGCATGACCGGCATGTCGAAAGCGTCGAGGATGAGCAAGTACAGTCAAATGTCTGGCATGAGTGGCGTCAGCGGTATCTCGTCATACAGCAGGGCCACTGACAGCGAGGCGCCGCAACTGCAACGCTCCGACTTCAACAGCATTATGGACGACTTCCTCGGCAACCACTCAGTGAGCGGTAAAGCCAATCGCAAGCTCAAGCGTTTCGGCCCTCAAACTGGCATGGAGCAGCTCGACGAAGTCAGATCCGGCCTCGGTCCCGCGAGAAGGAAGGGTAGGAGCGCTATCGGAGCGGCGAGGTAGAACGCCAGTGCTGTGAGATCCCGGGAAGAAGCCCGCCAGCCGATACGAGTTTGTTGAACATTGAGATACCCAGCATAGCATGAAATAGCATTAGGCGGACGACTTGGAGGGTGAAAGGGGACCAAAAGTAGCTTAGCCTAGTCCAAATGACGAACCATCATGAATTGAAAATCCGCGAGTAGAGAAGCTCATGCCGTCCCATCCACAGGTCCATAGCAGGCACACTAACAGCCGCATCACCAGCTCGGAGGCCCTTATACCTTCGAATCAGGTCATTGATGTGCTCTTGCAGCGCCGCGCTAGCGAGCACAGCCTGCGACTGGTACGGGCCCATGACGCTGGCTCGTACGGCTGCACTGAGCATGGCTTTGGCATGGTTTAGGAGGAAAAGATAGCATGTTTCCTGCTCTGCGAGGCCAAGTGCACGAGCCACGGCGCCGAATAGTGGCGGAAAATGGCCATTGATGAGCTGCAAGCCCGCAGAGTCAGGTTTGGAAGATTTGGCTGCTTTGGCGAACGCGCTGACGGCGCCAGCAGCTGACTCGATTGTCGCAGAAGCGCTGAGGGCACGCTCCCAGATGGTCAGCAGCGCTTTTCCTTGCGCAATACTGGCGCGGCGGGCAACGGTGCAAGGCGTGCTGGCGTCTACGTCGTTGTCGAGACCTTCAAGGATGCTGGAGTCGTTATAGGCTGAGAGGACGTACGGGAGAGCTGTGCTCGCAAGGTTTTCTAATGAATGGTCAAGGAAGATGTTGAAGGCTTTGGTTTTTTGCTGCGCTGTCGGTTGCTTGCGGTGTCCAAGGAATGATTCGAGGCCGCTGCTGAATGCGAAAGACCCGAGAGGTAGGGCTGAGTCAGAGAGTAGAAGTAGGGCGTGTAGAGAAGCCGGAGATGTTGCGAGTGTGGTTGCCATGTTGGACAAGTGCCGTTCACTGGCCGATTCGAAACTGTTCGTGGACAAGGAGTACGAAGGATTGGAGTGAGGTGGATTTGCGACAGTTAGGGTTAGGGTTAGGGTACTTGTGATTTGGTGGTCCTTGCCTCCATCGTCAAAGTAAACATTAGCTCATCAACAGCTCGTCAACCTTACTTTCGTCTGTAGTATCTTCGCACACTCTCCAATATCAAGCGCTCCCAGATTATTCGCGTCTGAGCGCTAGTGTTATAAAATCAGAGGGTGGGAGATGGTTTCGACGTAGTCGCTAGAACGACAATCAACATGTTCAAACATATCACAAGCGGGAACCATCCTGAGATATTCCGGACAAAGTTCACAGCCTGGTTTTTTCCGAGTATTACAAAGTGTAGCCACAAGGGTTTTGAATGATTATCCCTCTCAGGAGTCCCAACACACGAAGTAAAAGCCTACAGTATGCCACCTTCAAGGACGCGCTTGATCGTCGATCTCAAGATGCGGGACAACTTCATGCCGACTCGGCCTGCAACAAGCTCCGCCTCAACTTTACAGTGACGCCCACGACTTGGCCTTTCACAAAAACCATCCGCGACGGAGGAATGCTTGATGCAATATTTCATACATCGGCGGATCTTCATGCTAGACTTCGTACTCAATCTAGGAAGACCATCATGTGTGCCTGAGTTTAGCGAAACGATAGTACTTCCGTCAAAAGGTATATGACCATCGGAACTTCAACGTTCTGCATTTTGTGCCACTTCCCTGACACTACTTTACATTCAATCACACCTTTCCCTTCAGTCTCGAATCACCATCTTCTGTTGTCAACCGAAAGAATACTATCTGAATTAGTACCACCCATACGTCTTCACAACGCGCATCTGTGGAGCTCAACTGCTAAGCGAACATGGTCTACTTCTTTGACCTCCTGTACTCTCAGCTACTGGTCAAGATTCCACAGCAGACATCAGACTTCACCCATCAGACAGTCATCGTCACGGGATCAAATACTGGACTCGGCCTCGAAGCAGCTCGCCACCTCGCCCGTCTCAATGCCGCCAAGATCATTCTCGCCGTCCGGACTCTGTCAAAAGGTGAAGCGGCGGCTGCCGACATTGCAAAGTCATGCAATGTTCCTGCATCGCGAATCGAAGTCTGGCAACTGGATATGAGCAACAAAGACTCCATTACGGCCTTCGCGAAACGCGCCTCCACTCTCCCTAGACTCGACGCCGCAATCTTGAATGCCGGCGTCTTCAGCTTTAAGCGGCAAGAGATTGACGGCACTGAAGCCCACCTCGCCGTCAATGTGATCGGCGCTACGATTCTCGAGCTCCTTCTTCTGCCCATACTGCGAGAGAGTGCTTCCCGCACTGGGTCGCGCGGCCGCCTCACCCTCGTCGGTAGCGACATGATGTACACCGTCAACCCGAGCGAGCTCCAAAACCCCGATGGCGCCATTTTCCCTCGCATCAACTCACGTGGTGTGCTGCCGGAAGGCAATTACTACTCTTATTCGAAGCTGCTCGTTTACTACGCCACCCGGTACGTGGCAGCCCTGAACCCAGTCTCGGGGAAATCGAACGTCGTAATCACAGTCCAGACTCCCGGCGCGTGCAAGAGCGATCTTTTCAGGGAAGATATGGGTATCGTCATGAAAGCGGTGCAAGCAGTCGCCATGAGTGTCCTCGCTCGCTCGACGGAAGTCGGAGCTCGCACATTGGTGCACGCTGTGAGCCCGCAATTACCTGCTGAAGCGCATGGTGGCTTTTTGATGGATTGTCAAGTGCAGCAGTAAGTTTTTCAACGATGTGCGAAAAATCAGATCTCTGGTTGCTAACGGATCCGGCAGACCGAAATACAGCGTTGCAGAGGACAACCACGTCAGCTCGGAGTTGGCGAAGAAATGGGCGAAGGAGCTTTTTGAACTGATTGAAGAGATTGCGCCGGAAGCAACGAAAGCTTGAGTACTTGATGCCTCGATAACGCACTAGCGCGATGGGTTCCAACTTGGCTGCCATTACATGGCAGCACATGCGTAGAGTATCGTACAGACTGGATGCATATCTTACAAATCGCCCGCAAATAGAAGAATTACAACGCGCCTCCAACAACTTTCACGATCCACATAGCAATGCGGACATGCAAGCCAACCCGTCTCTCGGTCTTCGCATAATCATCTCTAGTCATCTCGCTAGCGTAGTCTTGGAGCCACTTCTCCTCTTCACCAAGGCGACGCTGCAGATCGGCGTTCCTCGTCACAACCAACGCGTTTGCCTCGATGTCTAGCGAATAACTGCGACTGGTATAATTCGAGCTTCCAATGAGACAGATGCTCGGGTTCTGTTCTTCCGGCAGCGTAACCCAGATGCCCTTCGCGTGGTAAGTCCAGCCACCAGGCTGGTTAACAGTACCCTTGCGCCACTCTTTTACAGCGATTTGGTCGGAAAGGCCCTTTTTTGAGACTGCGTCAAGGAAGCTGCGGGCGAGGTATGTGTAAGCTGGAGGAAGCATGCCGCTGATACCCTTGCTGCCGTAGAAGCCGTTGGCCCATGGGGAGGCTGCGACGACGGTTCCGGAGGCTGCATTGGACTGCAGGAGGAGGTTGCGTACTTCAGGGGTCATGTTGAAGTAGCCGGCTGTGAAGGTCCATTTCGATCCTGCGAACTCGGGCGTGCCGAGCTTGCGCAAGATGCCAGTCAGAGCCGGGAGCTCTGTAGAGGTGTCGGGTTTGAGAAGCGGTGTGAGTTGAAGGACTGGGTATACTGCGGTGTCTCCTTCCTTCTCGCTTGGTGAGCTGCAGGCAGAGGGCTTCAGTAGAGGCGCGAGTGACTTGGTTGCCGACGCCATATACGCCTTAGGGTCTTTCAAGGGCTCGGGCTGGATGTTGGTCGATGGCCATTCCAAGGAAAATTCGCTCGGCTGAGCATCATCTACAACCACACGGTAACTGAGATCGGCCACTGTGCGGTAAACTCTTGCGAAGTAATCCGCCACCGCCTTCGACTTGAAGACGTGATATCGGTCTTGTCGGTTTGTGAAGTAGTCGTCAGAAAGATTGGCGCCTGACATTATGATTTCGTCGTCTGTTCCGTACAGCTTCATGTGCTGAAGTCCCCATCCTTCGTTGATGCGCTTCGGGAGAATCGCCTTGCGAAGGCCTGTGAGATTGGGCGTGTGATACATGCATATTTCAACCCGCTCTGAGCCAAAATCCCGAATGAGTGATGCGAGGAGGCTGGCACTAGATGGATTCGGAATTTCTCTTGTGCCCCGAAGAGCGTCTGTTGTTATCGATACCTTGAGCTCAGCATTCGACTTCAGCGCATTGTGAATTGTGGCAATCTGTGCACTTGTAAGCGTTTGCCAATCATCCTTGACGTGAAGGAAACAACGAACCAGCTCATGCTCGCTTTTGCCCACGTAGAGCGTCGATAGGTAAATTCTGTGTTTTGCACTCAGGATTTTGGCCTGCCCACTTTGATCAGTTGGCGGTCGTCGATTAAAATTGTGGAAGGCCTGCCTTCAATGTTGCATAGAACTCTGCTGGACTTTGAAGGATCTCAATAGATTCCGCAGGTATGTCAAAACGTGGCGAGAGCTTGTCTAGCTCGTTTGTGATGCTGGCTATTGGTGCCGCGAACGACTGCGCCTGGGCTGCTGGCGTGACGGGACCGCCAGATGTACTGGAGTATCGCCGCTGAATCCGGCCATACTTTGCGATCTGCCGCCTCGAGGCACCCGCGGAAACTTGCCTCAGGCAAGGCAAGACGCGTTTCGTTATCATCCGGACAGATTGCTCAATCAAGAAGTCATTCCAGCCTTGCGGTTGTTCTCGTCTTCAAAGGAGCAACGCCAAGCCTGTCCCGGCATCCGGGCTTTCCCCGGCAGCCTCACGCCTTCAACAGCTGCGACGAGCACGATAGATGCCATTGCCCGACCACAGCACCCACCACAATCATGTCGACTATCATGCGCACCCTGCGCAATCTGCGCAGCATTGGTCTTAAAGTATGTGGAGTCTGGCGCGCGGCGAAGCAGCACGAACTTGCGCTAACATCTTCCAGGAATATGGCCACCAGATGCAGGTATGCCCGCCCGACCGCCCGAACAGCGACGAGACGCTTCCACTAACACCGGACTTCGCGATTTAGAACATTGGTATGATTCGACAAAAGCATGGGACAATAGGGACGGAGACTGAGTTCCCACAGGCGACACCAAGCGTGGTACCTTGATCGGCACCGACAGATTCGGCAACAAGTTCTACGAGAACCTCGAGGAGGAGCTCCCGCGTACGTGAAGAAACGCACGTCTTTCAAGAGGTACACGCTAAGGGAAGAGAATAGTCCGTACGAGATGGGTCGACTACGCGACTTCTTGGCCCGAATACGAGCCGTGAGTGCAGGAACAACAACGCAGCAATGAACTGGCTGCTGACACATTGTCTAAAGATCCCAGATTGAGCCCGGCTGGTACGTTATAGTGCTATTTGAACTTCATTGGTGCAAGCAAGTGTATCTAATCTGTCTGAAGGCACGCCTGGATGTCGTACATGGTCGACAAGTCTCCCGCTGAGGACAAGCTGCTCTACCCCGGCCTCCGCGCATGGGAGCCCAAGGACCACAAGCCCGTCCTCACAGCTTCGAGGAGCGCTTACAAGCCTTACAGCACGTATGTTGCGTCCGCGTTCCCTGAGTGTCAGTGTGTACTAACCGTGAGTAGCGTCAAGAACAAGTACCACCCGTGGCAGCCGAAGTGTGCTCCTCGGTAAAGGGCGAAGACGTGTGAGCGACTGTTTGGCCATAGATTGTGCCGAATCAAGCACTGAGGCGTTTGGGAACCTGCTTTGCTATGTAAATATTGTATGGTTCGAATAGATTTCCACGAGACTTTGTGCACACAGGCCTTGTGAGAAAGACGATGCCTTACGGAAGTACGAAAGTGCTCGCTGCGTGCCGACCATTTGGAGTTGCGAAGGAGGCCCATGATTGATTTCGCTGCAATGGCATGGTCACACGGATCTAAGTTGCTGTGATTGGCCTGTTAGGATCGCCCGGCTAAGAAAGACGAAGCTTTGAGTGGATCTAGCCATGTGCGGAGTACATCATTGGTCCTAAGCGTGCATGAACTTGATAAACAGTTGCAATTCGCTTCACAATGAGGCAGACTGTATGTAGGAAGTGATCTTATGAGATAGATTCATGTCCTGCGGTAAAGATGTTGTACAGTGGAAACGCTGCTTATGTCAGGGTTCGGCATTTAGCGTTTCGCCCGGTGACGTGGGAGATGCGGTCGCCTGAAAAGCGGACTAGACGGCCCATGTCGCCCGCTGCACCTCTCGCCTTCCTGCCTATCTGCCTTGTGCATATCTTACCTGCATCTTTTCTTCACCCCTCCCTCCCCTAATCGTCCAGACCGCCTTGGACTCATCAATCGCCCGCCCTACGTGCCCCTGCTCTCCTCTGGCAGAAGTTGCGGCGATCCCGCCGAACTGGTGCGCGACACTCGCTATCGAGCTTTCGCCATTCACTTGTCGACTCGGGCACGCCACAACACCTGATCGCCTATAGCAGGTACTCGCTCCCTGCGAACTTTTGGGAGCACGATCACCATCGCGACCGCTTTCATGGTACGACAAACAGTCTTGTACGCTCCCATCACTCCCGATTACTTCGCCTCGTATCTCGCGTCCAGCCGCGAGACCCAACAGCCACTATGCGGCAATGAGGAAGGATGGGGGCCTCTGAGCCCATACCGATGGGACTTCACGCCATGTTTTCTGGACATATGGATCGCTAGTGTGTCGTTCTGGGGCGTGGTCGGAGGAATGGGAGCGCTATGGTACCTGTACAAAAAATGTGTTCCGCAACCAGTGAAGAAGAACTGGCACTTCTACGCAAAGCTGGCTGTGATCGGCGCATTGGTCGTGACAACTGCAGCACAGGCGGGCCTGCAGATTCAAAGATTTCCAGGAGTTTGGTTCAAGGATATCAGGTTCTGGACAACGATTTTCAACATTATCAGCTTGGGGTTCATCTTCTCGGTCCAATACGTGGAGCACTGGCGCTCGAGGAATCCCAATGGCGTGGTCTTATTATACTGGCTTTTCCTGCTTGTGGCCTATGGCGTCAAGCTACGGAGCTTCGTTGCGCAAGACATGTACAAGATCAACACGCCCTACTTCGCTGTCTTTACGGTCAATGTCGGTCTCGCGGCACTGGAGCTTGTGCTTGAGTGGCTTGTGCCGAAGAAGGTGTCTGACTATGATGCATTGGGCGACGAAGATGAATGTCCGATAGAATACGCGAACCTCTTCTCCGTGCTGACCTTCTCTTGGATGACGCCCATGATGAAGTACGGATACAAGGAATTCTTGACCCAGGATGACCTGTGGAACTTGCGGAAGCGTGACACCACTCAGGCAACTGCTGGAGCTTTCGAAGAATCTTGGTCGTATGAGCTTGAGAAGAAGAAGCCAAGCCTGTGGATCGCTCTATTCCGCTCTTTCGGTGGGCCTTATTTTCGTGGAGCGGTGATCAAGACTGGATCGGATTGCCTTGCTTTCGTTCAGCCCCAACTTCTCCGCTACCTCATCGCTTTCGTGGACTCATACCGGCCTGGTCGCACGCCTCAACCGCCAGCTAAAGGTGCAGCAATTGCTATTGCAATGTTCGCCGTCAGTGTTGGCCAGACTGCCTTTTTGCACCAGTACTTCCAGAGAGCCTTTGAGACCGGCATGCGCATCAAGTCTGCACTTACAGCGACAATCTACGGCAAGAGCATGCGCCTCAGCAACGAAGGCCGCGCGACTAAGAGCACAGGTGACATTGTCAACTACATGGCCGTCGACACGCAGCGTCTGCAGGATCTGGCTCAGTACGGTCAGCAGCTTTGGAGTGCTCCGTTTCAGATCACCCTTTGCATGATTTCCCTGTACCAGCTCGTTGGCCTTTCTATGTTCGCCGGTGTTGGTGCAATGTTGGCTATGATCCCCATCAACGGCTTCATCGCACGGATTTCGAAGACACTCCAAAAGAAGCAGATGAAAAACAAGGACGCCCGTACCCGTCTCATGACTGAAATCCTGAACAACATGAAGTCGATCAAGCTGTACGCATGGACTACTGCCTTCATGAACAAACTTAATGTCATTCGCAACGACCAGGAACTTCACACATTGCGCAAGATTGGCGCTGTCACCGCTGTCGCCAACTTTACCTGGAGCACAACCCCGTTCTTCGTCAGTTGCAGCACTTTCGCCGTTTTCGTCGCGACGCAGGACAAGCCGCTCAGCACCGAGATCGTGTTCCCGGCTCTCACACTCTTCAACTTACTGACTTTCCCGCTTGCTGTCCTTCCTATGGTCATCACTGCCATCATCGAAGCTTCTGTCGCCGTCGGTAGACTCCAGGACTACCTGACTGCTGATGAGCTGCAACCAGACGCTGTTCTTCACAGCGACCCTGTCGAGACTGGTGAGGAGTCCGTTCGCATCCGCGATGCGACTTTCACATGGAACAGGGAAAGCGAGAACGATACACTGACTGACATCAACTTTACCGCACACAAGGGTGAGCTCTCTTGCATTGTTGGCCGCGTTGGCGCTGGCAAGAGTAGTTTCCTCGGCACTATGCTTGGCGACCTCTACAAGAGCAAAGGCGAGGTTGTCATGCGTGGCAAGTCAGCGTACGTCGCCCAGAGTCCCTGGGTGATGAATGCTAGCGTACGCGAGAACATTGTCTTCGGCTATCGTTGGGACCCGACGTTCTACGAGCGTACTGTCAAGGCTTGTGCGCTTAGAGAAGATTTTGCAAGCTTGCCAGACGGTGATCAGACCGAGGTTGGTGAGCGCGGTATCAGCTTGTCTGGTGGACAGAAGGCTCGCTTGACGCTCGCGAGAGCCGTCTATGCGCGCGCGGACATTTACCTTCTTGACGACGTGCTGAGTGCCGTGGACCAACACGTCGGCCGCCACCTTATTGACAACGTTCTCGGCCCGAATGGTCTGCTTTCTGGCAAGACCCGCATCCTGGCTACCAACTCTATCCCTGTACTCCTCGAAGCGCATTTCATTGTCCTTCTGCGCGATGGCAAAATCATTGAGCGTGGTACCTACGAGCAACTCATCGCGATGAAGGGTGAGATCGCGCAGCTTATCAAGACGGCGAACAATGAAGACTCGCAAGACGACAGTCAGTTGTCTCAGTCAGACAGTCGCTCTGAAGCTGACACCATGTACGGCGCCGATGATCCCGATGGACCTGAAGAGGTTGAAGAAGCCCAGGAGGGTCTTACCCAGCTCGCCCCTATCAAAGCCTCTGGCCGTGGGCCACCTCTGAGGAAGACCAGTGATCTCACTCTCCGCAGAGCTAGCACTGCATCTTTCCGCGGACCCAGGGGCAAGATGACTGATGAGGAAGAGAACAAGGTAAGCTCTTGCACCGGCTGACCCATTCCATGCCTTGACCTGGTCTGCAACGGTATAGATGATGCTGACTTGCATCCAGGGCGCCCTTAAATCCAAGCAATCGAAGGAGTTCTCCGAACAAGGAAAGGTCAAATGGGACGTCTATTCCGAATATGCGAGGACGAGCAACTTGGCGGCCGTCGCCGTTTATCTGGTCATGCTTGTAGGCGCGCAATCGGCACAAATCGGTAAGTTTGAAAGCACAAAGCGACGCTATGCAACGGCAATGCCAGCGCATCAGCGCCGGTGTTTGTACTCGCGGAGTTGTTCGGGAGGAAATTACCATGTTGTGTTTCATCAGAAGAGGAGAGGTGCATCTTTTGAGTGCTTGAGCGCTGACTTGGGTGTCTGCAGGCGGAAGCGTATGGCTCAAGAACTGGTCAGAGGTCAACGGCCGTACCGGCGGCAACCCCCACGTCGGCAAGTACATTGGGATCTACTTCGCTTTTGGTTTCGGTAACGCAGCGCTTGTCGTCCTGCAAACTCTCATCCTATGGATCTTCTGCTCTATCGAGGTACGCATGACCCCTCCTCTGCGGCAGGTTCCCGACTTGTGTTCCGAGTCGCACTAGGTACTGGAGCTGCGGTGCACAGCTCCGGCGTCCATGCATGAAGACCCGCCCACTGCTCGAGCCAGGGCCTCGACGGCTGTCACGAGCATCTTGGGTGGATCTTTGGCGGATCTGGCCGATCGAACATGGGAAACTGACTCGCGCGCGCAGGCTTCGCGAAAGCTACACGAGAGGATGGCTTACGCGATCTTCCGAAGCCCGATGAGCTTCTTTGAGACTACGCCGAGCGGTCGTATCTTGAACCGCTTCTCAAGGTATGTTTTAAAAAGCCCGTTCCTGCGTCGGCTCGCACCGAGGTACGATCGGAGATGATCCAAGTAAACCTGGTTGTGGGGCGTTGTTTGAGAGTCGATCTCGCGTGCGCGGTAAAAGGAAAGCATACTGACGGCGTCCTTTAGTGACATCTATCGCATTGATGAAGTGCTAGCGTAAGTTGGGGTCCAGACATCAGCACCACGCGTCCAGAATGCTAATCCAATGATCAGGCGGACTTTCAACATGTTATTTGTCAACGCCGCAAGAGGTAAGTTCGCTTCGATTACAACGACCCAGAGGAACCTTGATTTCTCCTGTGGGCGTCGATGTGGCTGCCCGAATTGGAGGATCTTCCTTTGGCGCTATCTGTCCCCACTTGAATTCCGGCCCATCCCCGACCATCCACCGTTGGAACGTCCGCTAACGATTCGTGCCTCCTAGCTCTCTTCACACTGGTCGTCATTTCTTATTCCACGCCGATTTTCGTCGCACTGATCATCCCATTGGGTGCTTTATATCTGTGGATCCAACGCTACTACCTTCGGACTTCGCGGGAGCTGAAGCGGCTGGACAGCATTAGCCGAAGCCCCATTTACGCCCACTTCCAAGAATCGCTAAGTGGTGGGTCGGCATTGTCATACAAACATGAGAACACTGTGCTAACACTTTTGCAGTATGCATTCCGTGCTTAATCATTTGTGGCTGATCGCCTGTTTGATACTGACCGCCATTGCAGGGCATCAGCACGATTCGTGCATACCATCAACAAAAGCGCTTCTCGCTTGAGAACGAGTGGAGAGTTGACGCCAATCTGCGTGCTTATTTCCCATCGATCAATGCGAACAGATGGCTGGCCGTGCGCCTGGAGTTCCTGGGCTCCGTCATCATCCTGGCGGCGGCGAGTCTCGCAATTGTCTCGGTGTCCACCGGTAGTGGCTTGAGCGCGGGTGCGGTCGGCCTAGCGATGAGCTACGCTCTCCAGATTACTCAATCCCTCAACTGGATCGTCAGACAGACCGTCGAAGTCGAGACGAACATTGTATCCGTTGAGCGTGTTCTGGAATATGCCCGCCTCCCCAGTGAAGCGCCCGAAATCATTTCCAAGCACAGGCCGCCGGTCTCATGGCCTCCGAAGGGTGCCGTCAGCTTCAATGGCTACAGCACCAGATACCGCGAGGGCTTGGATCTGGTGTTGAAGAACATCAGCCTGGACATCAAGAGCCATGAGAAGATTGGAGTGGTCGGCCGTACGGGTGCAGGAAAGAGCTCGTTGACCCTCGCGCTCTTCCGCCTCATCGAACCTGCATCTGGCGACGTCACTATCGACGGACTCAGCACCAGTTCCATGGGTCTGTTGGATCTCCGACGCCGGCTTGCTATCATCCCGCAAGATGCTGCGCTTTTTGAAGGCACCGTGCGGGATAACCTTGACCCCGGTCATGTACACGACGACACCGAGCTTTGGAGCGTGCTTGATCACGCCCGCCTGCGTGACCACGTAGCTTCGATGCCGGGTCAACTTGACGCACAGATTAACGAAGGAGGATCTAATCTGTCACAGGGGCAGAGGCAGTTGGTATCGCTCGCCCGTGCACTCCTCACGCCCAGTAACATCCTGGTCTTGGACGAGGCGACTGCAGCGGTCGACGTCGAGACCGACGCCATGCTGCAGACCACGTTGCGCAGCAACATGTTCAAGGATCGCACGATCATTACGAGTGAGTCCCGGGTGTTGCATTAGTCACACAGCCATATACTAACAGCGTCGATCAGTTGCTCACCGCATCAACACTATCCTTGACAGCGACCGAATCGTCGTGCTCGACAAGGGTGAGGTCAAAGAGTTCGACACACCGCAGGAGTTGGTCAAACAGAAGGGTCTCTTCTACGAGCTCGTGCGCGAGTCCGGCCTGCTGGGCTCTGTGGAAAACCAGTGAGGCTCGGTACCAGACTTCACCGCTGCTGCGCTAGCATGGCCGACCTGTGCTTCCTATAAATGTGAAAAATAACAGATTGCTAGATTGATTTTGGTTCGATTTAATCATTCCCCAATTACTTTATATTCCTTTCACACGTGGCGTGTCTTGCAGCGACAGGCTACCGCCATCCCGCGAACGAAATACGACGACCGACGCCCGCCATCCCACGCAAATGCCCTGCCTGACCTCACGTGTGTCAGCCGCTTCACGCGCCCAGATGTCATGCCGCCCGTGGTACGTTTCACGAGAACACAGCTGCAAGCGGCATGCATGAACGCTACTATGCGCATCATCCACCCGCTCCCCTCCCCGGCGCAGCGACGCGCCCAGCGCTTTCGCCCGCCGCAAAGGGGAAGGGGAAGAGTGTGCAACGTGCCACGCGCCGCTGCAGACAGATGTCAACCACAGTCGCCCCGGCCCGCCGTGCTGCGCGCAGAGGCGGCCGCGCATCATGCGCTCGCTCGTCGCCTACGCGGGCCACGCATGAACCCATGCGATGCCGCGCGCGCGCAAACGGGGAGGCGAGCCGCTCCCTGCCCTGCTGATCCGCCGACGTGGACGGCCCGCGCCTTCTGCTTCCGACCTGGTCGCGGCGGCGCGGGTGGGAATGACATGGCGTTATTATCTGGGCGCGCGCCGCCCTCCCCCGGCCGATGCGATGAACCCTGCCTGATGCCCGGGGCCTGGCGAGCGCGACTATGTACCTAGGTGCCGTGCAGGGGGTGCGAGACGGGCTCCTGGCGCAGCAGCCGGCAGCGGGGCCTGCGCGCGCTGCATGCCTTGGTCGAAGGGCCCGTCCCCGGGTCTGCCCATCCGCTGCAATGCTGTGCGACCAGGAGCCGGGCTGCGGCCATCGGAGGCGGGATCATGGGTTGGACTTGGATTGGAGGTGAAGGGGTGCTGTCGTTGGCTGTCATGCGGCTTCCGAATTGTGCGTCTGCATGCTGCGGGCGTGAGGTTCTGGACAGTGCAGTGCGTACTGTAGCGTAGCGTCGCGCTCGCTGCTCCGACTCCGCCGTTGGCGTGTGAGCGCTGTGCCGTATGTACACACAGTATGTACAGTAGTGAAGCTCTGCTCCCACGGCGCCCTCCCTCGCCGTGGTGGTGGGTGGCTGCTCGAGGGTGGGAGTGGGTTGCACGGGGTCAGTGCCGTTTTGGGCAGGAGGATGGTTAATCGCTGGCTGGCTTACATACCCTACCTTATGGCATGCGTTGGCTTCATCGTTCGGGCGGCGCGCCGTTGAGCGAGCTCGATGCCCGATCTGCTGCTCTTCCGCTGTTTTTTGGCCCTTTGGCGGTCATCGCTGACCCCGCTGTGGGACATGTGCCTGACGCTCTTCTGCGGGTGGAGCAGTGGAGGGACGAGGGAGATGCCATGCCTCGGCGGCCGCTACCGACCGGTGAAGAACGGCAAGCGTCAACAACGGTTTTTCGTTTCAGAAACGCCTCCCTCGATCCGCGGCGATGTCACCTGTCTCGGTGTGAGGGCAGGCAGACGACACGAAAATGCATACTACTGTGCCCGGCCTCAACGAAAGCCCTCCGCTGTAATTGTCCGACAGTAGTCCAGTCGCAGTGCTACGGGCTGCACGGCTGACGGAATCCGCCTCGCAGCGCGTCCGGCGTCGGGATGCCCTCCCCAGAATGCGATCCAGGGATCGGGGAAACGCCTATGCATATCTCGCAATGCGCATGGCGCGGTCGGTAGTGCGGGCGCGCAGGCGTCGCGGGCGGGAGTGGGATGCCGGATTGCGTGGTGGGTGGGATGAGAGGTGTGGCCGCCACAATATCGCTACCTTCGAGCCTGCCGCCCAAGCGTCGGGGAGCAGTCTGATGGCTTTTTTCCGACACGCGGATTGATTACATACGACCGTGAAGGGCGGGAGGGGGGCGCTGAGATCAGGCCTTGAGTCAGCGCTGCCAACACGCCTGCGTAGCGAGCGACACTTCGCGAGCCTCATCATTGTAAGGTAGCGAAGCCATCGCTTGCGAAGGTCGCCGCCAAGCGCCGCCGTTTTTTCGGGGACGGAGGTTGACGCCGTGCACACGATCCCGCAGATGGAGCGTGGCCGCAATCGTGGGCGCAATCGTGGGCGCAATCGTGGGCGTGCAGGTCGAGTATCGAGCGCCCGCGATCTTGATGAGGTGCCGTCCAGGCTGCCTGCCTGCCATCCAGCTGCTGCGGTATAGACGAAACCTGATCGGCCGAGTATTGCCCGCTGCGAGGCGGCAGGAGCCTTTTCACCTCCGCAGCCAACCGCCGAATTTCTCGCATCCTCATGCCAGGGCTGGCCGACATGGCCATCCTCTCGAGCATGCTGTCGGTGGGGGAGCCGGTCCGCGGAGCACGCCCATCTCCCCCCGGCGCCCGCCCGCCTGTGACCCTGCAAGCAGATGCAAATCGCACGTACACCATCGCGCCGCTAGTCACGATCAGGCCTGTGGCACCCACCCCTCCCCAGGGCCCCTCTGCACCACCCCACCGGCCGGCGCTGCCCTTCGCCGCCAACCAGTGGGCACGCACGGCACAGTCTATCTGACGCCACTGCCATTCGCGTAGCTGGTGGACCGCCAGACTGCCGGACACCAAGCGTCCCATCTCCAACGGCGTGCGGCTGTCAGTCCATGGCCCGGCGTGCCCATCAAGCCTTCGCGCCGCCTCCAGGGCTCGCGGCCGGCCAGCGCAGCAGGCCCTAGTCGCCGGGTCTCTGCAAGTGGGTGTGCACCGTACGACGCCGCTGCTTGCTTGCCAGGTAACGAGAGAGAGACCCTGCCGGCTGCATCAACCGCTGGCCGGCCCAACTCCCAGGTACCGGAGGGAAGGTATGGGAAGTCGACGTGATGCCCCTCCCAATCTGCCGCCGCGAATTCCCAGGCCTACGGGGCGCCATCGACGGCTTCGATTGCTCACCTGCAAACGCTACAGCGCCTAGCCCGGCACACCAGTCGGACTGGACCGCACGATCTCATTTATGGTCTGGACGTCCCTCCAAATCTCCACAGCCCTCTGTATTCTGTTTCCTCGTCACCCACACCCGCGAGACCCTTATGTGCTTGCGCTATTACTGAGTTCGTTGGAGTTACCGTGTGCGCGTCCTCGACGTTTGGCCGTAACGTCGGAGGGTCACTGACATTTGACGCTACCCACTGCTCAAGCCAATCGTTGCTCACTCGCCGACCCGCACTCACTCCCCACCGCCTTGTGGCTCGCTTTGATCACGCCGCCCGTCGTGTGAGGCAGCCACTGTTGAGGGTCGTGACGTGCCTGAGCTCACCCTGACGGCCCCTCTGGAGTCTCCTGCAGCAGTCTGAATCCGTCTCGATTGCTTTCATTCGTCGTTGGTCGCCGCTTGGGCTGCGCCGACCGTGGCGACCCAATCATCAAAGTTAAACGGAATCAACTCCAGTACGTGACCACTCTCCTGCCGAATCTATGCGATCTAACTTTGCGTTTCACTAGACGCACAGTGAGATTGGCTTGCTGCTAAACAAAGTTCATCGCCGAGCACACCGGGCCGTTACGGGGAGCATGGCGAGAGGCTTCTCCACGTATCGTCGTATGGACTCAAAACAGCATGTTCCTGCACACTCTGTGCCAGGATGCGATCTCCAAGATGCACAACCTCCCATGGACGACAGCAGCAGTGTGAGCCGCCGTCTGACCTGATAACAAATGTTTTCTTTGCTAATTGTTCCGCGATGCAGAACCTTGATGCTAGCATCAATCAGGCTCTACAACGTCGAGGCGGAAGGCCGGTCAAAGCCTTCGTCTTGATGGCTCTGCACGACGATGGCGATGTCTCTACTCACACGACCATCGATATGCAGCAGTGCACAAACCGTGTCTTTACAAGCGACGCGGAAGCGCACCTTCGTCTTGCGCATGGAACGTCGATGCTCGGATCCAAGAATGCCACTAATGCAAACGGTAAGTATGCTGTTTGAACGAAGAGCTTCATCTTACCGTGAACTCGCTGACAACGAGTTTTCAAAGACCTCTTGACTGCGTCAGCTTACGGACGCCAACAAACGCAAAGCGATCACGCTCACGATGCGTTCTGCGGCCTTCCTCGAACACACGATCACTCAGCAAGCGTTTCAGTTACTACCAGTGACGCGACCAGTGGCCCCTACGAGGCCAAGAACTCCCAACCATCTCGTAGGGCAACGATTACGGACAACGCATCTGGCGAAAACCCCGTCACCGCCTACTCACAGCGTATGCAGAGTATACGTGTTGACGAAGCATCAAAGATCGACCAGCAGATCGCAAAATGGTTTCGAGCACTACAACAACTTCCGATCAAACGGATAGCAAAGGCTTGGATCAAGGGGATCTGCCCGAAAAAGCAGGCCAATTTCCCATACCATAAGAAGAAGCGCGAACGCGAAGGGCAAGACTACATTCCTGGCGACATTCCAGGATGGTGGCCGCCTACTACTGAATGCCGTTTTGTAGAGCCAGATCACATCAAACGTGACGGTGAGTTCTTGATTTTACGCTTGCACCTCAGTTGAAGTAAACACGCTGACGGTGAACAGAGCGAATCAATCTCGTTGTTCACATCCTTCTCCTGAGGCCTGCCCCTGCTTTACTCAAGTCTTGGAACAATGACTCCGTCAAACCGCACCAAACCCATGTTACGAAAGGCTGGACCGACTTCCTGATGGAACTCGCACCGCCGTCCATGTTCGACGAGATGCGAGAGCCAGACGACAGGACATCTCACCGGCAGAAACTGCTGTCTCAGATCTACGAGCTCGCTAGGCTGCAGGAACGCTATGAGAGGGGAGAAGTTGGTGCGTGTACCCGAGTGTCAATACATGAAATCATCTACTGACAGAACTCAGACGCCAGTGACCGATTCTTCTTCGAAGGAGACGATGATGATAGACTCTGCCAGCGGAAGAGATACCGACAGAGCTGCGAGCTCTCCAACGATGAGTCTGGCTCTGAATCTTTGTCCAGCTCTACGCCCCTTGCCAAACGAATGAAACGGTCGTCTGAGACTACCACACCTGCTATGTCTCCAGGTGGCGCCAACCTTGGCGAAGCCGAGCCCGACCATTTCATGCCAGATCGAGCGTCACGTTGCAGTGCAGAGCCGCAGTCAAGTATGACGGGGACTTACTCACGCAGCATGTCAGTCACGTCTCACCAAACTGGATGGGAGCAGTATCACAGTGATACTGATTCGAAAACCTCCTCCATCCTTCGCTACTTGCAAGATCAGAGCCACAGCGCTCAGAGAGGGCAGAGACTTTCGTCGCAGCCTTTTGCTATGCATTCGCCATGGATGGAACAGTCTTCACCCGCTTCCTTCTGCGCGTCTGTAACATCTGCAGCCCCTTCCGTCGTAGAGGGATTCAGCACAGAACCTTCAACCTCAGACTTCCCAGGCCGCCAGGATTTCAAGTTCCCTGCTACAACACTCGACCAGAACCAGATTACGATCGACCCTTCATGCCCGAGATATATTGTCACTCAGCTTTCCCAACCTCAGATGGATAGTATGTCCGGCAATGTTATATACGCGCCAGTGAATCCGGCAAACTCGCCCTTCCCAAACATTCAGACTGATCAGCAACCCACTTACAGTCAGTCCGTCATGGCAGGTCCGGCTAATATTCCCCAAACGCCTCAAATGCAATTCTTCACGCCTCTGGAAGCTTCCAGCGGAACATCATGCTCGCAACAAACGATAGAAGCATGTCCGACATTACGCACCGCTGGCCCACCGCAACACGCTGGTTTCGTAGCAGATATGGACACTTATTTCACCACTGAACCAGAGCAAGCACCAGTGTCCTTCCCCTACCCGGAGTTCCGGCCCGGAACTGACTTCCAAGCCCCCGCCCGGATTGAGCGCGGCTTTACCGGCCACGGCTCGGGCGTAGGCGGCGGCGCGTTCACTTAATATATCATCCACCATTCAGAACCACTCACGCGGCACCGAAATCAACACGCGCGTATAGTGCAACCACATCTCTTTTGGCTACCTCATCGACAGTTTTTTTCGAGCGAGGCGTCGTCGATTCTTCGTTTCTCATCTGCATCTTTTCGTCTCGCAATAGAGCGGCACAGCGTTGTTTCCCACTCTCTGGAAAGTTGCGCTTTCTTTCTTATTCTTTTACGGCTACTTTACGCCAGATGCTCAAACAACTTGGGCGCCCTTCGGCGCAAGATGAGTGGCACGATTTATGACTATGAGGTATCCGAGGATATCTTACATTTCGGCTTTGTTGGACTGTTTTACGACTGCAATGATGTGATTTTAGATTTACAAGGCGTGCATAGGTACTTTCGGCGTTGTAAAACAGTACGATATTGTTCACAACAACTCATCATAAATTTTCTCACGGTCTCATGTCGGCGTGCTGATCTGTTGGATACGGTCCCGGTGAGGATGAAAGAACATCATTACTTTACCAGGCTGATCGGTTGGGCATCTTCGCTTGTAGCTCTGCAAAGCCACTCCTTGCAAATCATGTAGGGCTCTAGTCGTGAGTCCTGGGCACACTTGCAGAATGCAGCTTCAAGGGCAAAGGCTGTTCATGTGGATGTGCAAGCCTTCTTTTCTTGGGCTAAAGTTTCTCCAAAGCGATCTGCGGACACCACAAAGATTAATCATCGACGATCAGCGCTGACGAGAGATTCCGTGTTGGTCTGGGACCCTAAAATGAGACACGGCATAGCAAGCCACGATGGAGTGAAGTCGACCTGAAGGTTTGGTGGCTGGAACTTAGACCGTCAAGCTGACGCCTGACTCGCGCTCGCGCTCGGACCGGCCAACCGACACCGCATGCGTCGCGGGCTTGAGCTGCGCTCACAAAGAAACGAGCGTCGCGTGTTTCCGAATCGGGCTTCACTCTCGCTAGGCGTCGACGATTCACTGGTAACACCCCACGCATGACGGAATCCATCATCAGCAGCCGAGGCGACGACCATGCTGCCTACCTGGGGATCAGCAGGCAGTGGCCGCGGCCGCGGTAGAGGCTCGAACACGACACCGGGAGCTTTCAACGCGCGCGGCCGAGGCTCCAGCACCGCCATGCCTCGAGGCCCATCCAACCCAGGCGCGGCATTCGGAACGTCAGCACGAGGGAACGCGCGCGGCGCCAGTCGAGGAGGCTTCAGCACACCACGCGCAAACAGCTCCGCCAAATCCTCCGCCCGCGGCGCGCGCGGCGCATCTTCCATCACGACGCAATCGCAGGGCAGCTGGCAGCAGCGCTTCGACAAGGTACGTCCCGCCCCCGGCTTGTAGCGACTGACGGAGTGCAGCGTAGTGACTTCGTCCCCCCTTCTCCCTTCTAGCTCGAATCCCACCGCAAACGCGAGCGCGCCGATGCCATTGCCAGAGGAATCATCGCCGACCCGGACAAGCCGCGGGCCCTGTCGCAGGCCCTCACGCCCACCGCAACATGTACCGACATGTGCCCGGAGTTCGAGCGCATGCAGCGAGGGACGCAGAACGATGTCTGGCTGGAAGAGAAGGTGCGTGCACAATGGTATATCCAAAGGCGAGGGCTGCTTTCTGACTACCGCGTAGGATATGAGCCAGCCGGGTGTCAGCGCGAAAGACGCTCCGCCGGACGAGGCGAAGATGGTCAAGAAGTTCAGGCGAGCGGCTGCTGGAATCGAGGAGCAGCTGCCTTCGGATCTTCGCACGCCGCAGACTTTGAGCCAGACGTGCGACTACCTGTTCAATGAGGTGGTTGCGGAGGCTGCTGAGCTGGGGAGGGTGCATCACTTTGTGTGGGATAGGACCAGGGCCATTCGAAACGACTTTACAATCCTGCAGGTCTCAAGCCCCGAGGATTTGAGCTGCGCTGTGAACTGCCTGGAGCGCATCGCTAGGTTCCACATCGTTTCCCTGCATCAGATGGCTGGCGTTAAGGAAGGAGAATATCAGTACGACTGGCAGCAGGACCGCGAGCAGCTGGATCGAACACTGGTCTCTCTCATGCAATACTACGACGACAGCAGAGGAAAACTGCCCTTGCCAAACGAGCCTGAATTTCGCGCATACCTAATTGTCTTCCAACTGCAAGATCCGGATCTGGAGGATCGCGTTCAGAGCTGGCCACAGGAGCTTGTACAGCATCCTAGGATTCGCAAAGCGCTGAAATTGTATGCGGCTGCGGGCAACATATCGCATCTTCAGGGACCCCTTCGTCCGCCAGTATCGCTGCCTGTCGCGCAGCAGAATTGGCAGCGATTTTGGAATCTCGTCGCGTCAAACCGGACCTCCTATCTGACTGCTTGTGTTGCGGAGATCAACTTCAACTTGATCCGACGGACGGCCCTCCAAGCTTTGACCAAGTCGTTGAACCAGAGGGCTACGGCTGACTTCACCACGGAGGAGTTGTGCGAGATCCTTGCATTCAACGACGAATTCCAGACCGAGGAGTATTTGCTCAAGTACGATGTCTCATTCGACAACCGAGACGGCGAGCGCTTTGCCGACATCTCTGCGCTCAAGACCCGGCACACACTGCCGGAATCGGTACCTGGAATGCCGAAGCAGTACAAGAGCGACATGGTGGAAGTGAAGAGATTCGGAAGGGTTTTGCCGGCTGTCATCAGTGGGATGCCATTCAGCGAAGCGCAGGCTAATGGTATGGTCAACGAGGAGGAGTTGGTGGCACATGATGCGGCTATGGACGACGGAATGGGCGAGCCGCAGAGCAGTGGTTTCGGTAGCGTTGATGTGGACCCCGTTAACGACGGCGAGTCGCTATTCATGCCTGACACTGCAAGCGGCAAGCCGCAAGGAAGTATCGATTTTGATACGCCGCCGACGTCGATGTTTGGTCAGGTCAAGGAGCAGCCACGGGCGAGCGCATTCTCATTCGGCAAGCCTTCGAATGGGACATTTGGAAATGCATCAGGAGCAGCAAGTACATTCGGCCAGGCATCGAATGACACAGCGACTACGGAGAAGCCCAAGTCGTTCAACTTCTTAGGTTCGGGGACCAGCAATGGAGACAATACTTCCGCTTTTAACCCGCCTCCGACACCAAGCTCTAATGGCTTCGGCTTTCGCAAACCGACCAGCACAACTCCTGCGCAGTCACCTTTCAGCGGCCTCAGCTTCGGAGATGCCGCAAAGAGAGAGAGTTCAGCCACTTCTGGAGGCTTCAATTTCGGCAACACCAGCAACTCTGCACCTTCTGCATCAGCGCCCTCGTTTGCCCCACCTTCGAAGCCCAATCCGTTCATTGAAGAGGCTGACGAGCCCTCGCCGAAGAGCTCACCTCAAGACGGGATGTTTGCGCCTGCTGCTGCTCCTTCAAATGATAAGCCAGAGCCTCCGAAGTTCTCATTTGCAGCACCAGGGTCTACTTCTACTTTCATGGCATCAAGCGGTAAACCAGCAGCTCCTAAATTTCCTTTTGCACCAACGCCCACGGCCGCGCCTGCGGCCTCATCTGACGACAAACCAGCACCCAAATTTTCTTTTGCATCAACCGCGGCGGCACCGGCACCCGCAGCTTCGAACGACAAGCCCGCACCGCCCACATTCTCATTCACACCACAAGCCGGTAAAGATTCGGAAGCAAACCAGACATCAAGCACGCCGTTCGGCTCATCTGTGAAGCCTGCGGAAGGCGCGACGCAATCAAGCTCAATGCCAAGCTTTGCACGTGAAGCGCCAAAGACGACTTCAGTCCCATCCTCAAACACCGACCATGCGCCGTCACCCAAGTCTGCCAATACACCATCTTTCAGCTTCACACCCAACAAAGAATCCACGGCCTCGGCTCGAAGAGGCTCCGGCTCGGACAACTTCAATCGACCGGCGCACCCGAGCCCGCTCGCACAGTCGTTCACGGCTGGAAGTGAGGCGATTGACGCTGGGAAGACAACATCTCAGGCAGCTCCAAAAGCCCCTACGGCTCCGGCAGCGTCATCGGGCAAGAGTGCTACCGTTCAGAACGCACTTACGAAGCAGCCTACCGCGCCGAAGAAAATAGTGACTGAACCCGACTTTGCGACCATCATCAAAGAACTCGCGCGCGACGTCACCCTTTTCCCACAAACAGGATTGCTTGATCAGTACGTCGAGCACTTCGTTGGTCAAGTTATCACCGATGTTCAAGAGGATCTTTATCTCGAGCGCATAAACGCTCAAGCAGACGAATACCGCCTCAGCGTATTGTCACATAGGTACGGAAAATATTGGCGAGAGTTGTGTCGTCGCAGACGACTGGCTCGCCAGGGACGGGAGAGAAGAAGAAGAACACAGCAGAGGCTGTTGGAGAGCAGGAGTCAAGCTTCGGAGAGTGCAAGTATCGCGGGATCAGGGTCTGTTTTGGGCAGGAGCTACACAGGGAGTGTTCTTGGTTCGCGGTTGAGCAGGCAAGAAGAGGTGGACCAGATGTTCCAATCATCGACCAGCAACGGCCGGTGGTCGAGAATGGCAAGGCAAGAACAGCAGGCAAGAGGAGGAAGCAAGCGGCCGACATCCTCGCAAAGTGTCGAGAGCACGGTCGGCTCTCGCGATACTGGACACAAACGACTGAAAAGTACTGGCCACGTGGATGACGGTGGACGTGTCAGCAAACCAGCACCTACCAGCCATCCTCCCACCAGTGCACTGAAACGATCGTCTTTCAGAGAGACGTTGCCCGACAGTGCACCCATCGCTTCGACCACCAAATCCAACTACTTCCGGCTCAAAGCGCTCGGCAGAGCCCATGTTTACGACCTTGCACCGACATATCCCCGCAAGCGCCAGCACGCAGAAGTCGCGCAGTCTCCTGGACCAGCGGCGCAACACAGATCAAGCGAAGGTCCGCCATCGCAGCAGGGCTCACCGTCGGGCATCTCGATTGCTCCTCGCTCACGCCAGGGGTCTGTCTCGAGTGTGAAGTCCAGAAAAACGACAGACGACGATGATGCTATCCTCGCACGCGCGAGAGCTGCTAGGGAGGCATTGAGAGACGGTGGATCAGTCTTTCAGCCCGAAATGGAGCGGTCGGAGCCGTTTCGTCTCAGTACAGGGTCTCAAGCTGTTTACGAATCACCATCGCTGGAACGCGCACGCCAGGACGCAAGGTGGCGGGCTTCGCAGGCCGGTACCGACTTTGGTTCTTCCCGTCGCTCTGATGTACCAGCTTACCGATTGCGCGAGAGCAAATTTGTTCCTCGCGAGCAGTACGGAAAGGCCATCGAGCGCGCCAAAGAGTTTCGTGCCTCCCGCTCGGGTGACTCCAGCAGGCCTGAGTCTCGAGTGGACATGCAGACGCCATCACAGCCAGCACACATTGCCAGTGCGCAACCTACTTTCAACGATCCGTCACCTTTCCGAGTCCCTGATCAGCCAGCTAGCGCTTACACGGGACAACAGCAGCAACACTGGCCAACGACTGCGCCTTCGCAGATCTCATCCGGGATTACACCATTCGACAGCACTCCTCTCGACGGTCCCGCAGTCCAGTCGACCACATTCAGCACGCCTACCTTTGGACTTGACGCAGCTCAAACATCAGCGTTCGGAAACCACAACTTCCATGCGACTGAGCAGTCTGGGCGTCACGACTACTCCTTCCAGTCCTCGCAGACATTCCAGGACGCGCAAAACTACTCACAAGCTGCGAGCGCGTACCAGTCAGGATTCGCACAAGATCTGCTGCCTGAACAAAATGGTCCTGTCCAACCTGCAGTTAATGCCGAATCAGCCAACGTTGATGACAGCGACGACGAACTCGAAATCACCAATGTCACCACTCCTTACATGAACGGCACCAGCGCTGGCCACACCAGTACGGGCGAGCAGTCAGTCGAACCCAGCGAAGATGAAGAAGAGCTGGACGAAGAGGACAACGACATAGGTCAGTCCTTCGGCCAGGCGAATCCCTACGCTGCGCTGGCGAACGGTTTCGACGAGGAAGAGGAAGACGAGCAGTTCGACGAAGATGCCGTACGCTTCGGCTCGTACCCCGGCGCTGTACCTCCGGGGGAGTACAGCGATGAGGAAGGCGATATCGAGGACGAGGACGGAGAGGAGTTTGACGACGGGGACGAGGATGAGTTTGATGAAGATGAGGAGGATGAGGAAGAAAATGGCGGCCAATACCTCGACCCACGCATGTTGGCTGGTCAGCAACAGCAGCAGAAGCCGGCTGCTGATTCGGCATTCGCTGCGCAGGATGAAGTCATTGAGCTCAGCGACTGAGTGATCAGAGGTGTGAGGCTGGATTCGATCTGATGAGAACTGGCTGCGGGAAATGTTCCGTATGACTAGCGATAGCTCAAACTAGCGGGAAAGGCAGACGTGATGCTGCTGTGTACTTGTCCGAGAACAATGAAGCGAACATTAAGGACAAAACGATAATCGAGTCTCCTGTGAAGCGTCTACCTTGGCGGGTATTTCACCGCCTACCGTTGGAAACAAGCCGCTTGTCTGGTGTTCCTCGTCCTCTGCAGCACGGAGGATGTGACTCCTGATAATACCAGACTTGCAATGCCTATCATGTGTGATCACCAACAGCGGCAAGCAGTACATGCGAAACGGAAGAAACGCCGTTAAAGTCACCGCCAAGCTTATGCAAAGGCATGGCAGATCTCCGGTACCGCAACAAGAAACGCGGCATTCCCAGCAGGCTTGGTGGGCGAAGGTGGGCTGCCCCGCCAATGGGTGGACGCCGCGGGGCGAATCTGTGCGTCGTGAGTCGTCCGCCCCGGCGCTGCGCTGGTACAAAAAGTTCAACGCCTTGTCCCATCTCTTGTTTCCTAACAAAATGGCGACTCACGCAGTAATCAGACACACGCAGCAGCGACACCAAGACCAACATGGCGACCATTGTCCTCGGAGCGCAGTGGGGTGACGAAGGAAAGGGGAAGATCGTCGACGTTCTTTCCGAGGGCGTGCAGCTCTGCTGCAGAGCCCAGGGCGGCCACAATGCGGGCCACACCATTGTGAAGAACGGCACGACTTTCGATGTCCACATTCTGCGTGAGTGCATGCGCGAGGGCTTTTTATTGCTGGGACTTTGCTAATTGCTTATTACAGCCTCTGGCGTCCTCACTGAGGGATGCGTCAGTCTCATCGGCTCTGGCTGCGTCGTGCACGTGCCCAACCTCTTCAAGGAGATGGAGACCCTGGAGAAGCACGGCATCGTGACGAAGGATCGCGTCCTTGTCAGCGACCGCTGCCACGTCGACTTGGACCTGCACGGCAAGGTGGACGGTCTTGAGGAGGTGGAGCTGGGCAACGCGAACATCGGCACAACCGGCAAGGGCATTGGCCCGACCTACTCCACCAAGACTGCTCGCAGCGGCATTCGTATCTCGGACGTTTTCGACAAGGCGCGCTTTGACGCCAAGCTGCGCCAGCTCGCTCAGGGCTACAAGAAGCGCTACGGCGACCTCCTGGAGTACGACCCCGAGGAGGAGATCGCGCGCTTCGACACGTACCGCGAGCGCCTGCAGCCGTACGTTGTTGACCAGGTTCCCCTGATCGAGAGCGCTGTCAAGGGCGATGTCCGCATGCTCGTTGAGGGCGCCAACGCTCTCATGCTCGACATCGACAACGGCACCTACCCCTTCGTCACCTCCTCCAACACTGGCCTCGGCGGCATCTTCACTGGCCTGCACCTCAACCCGCGCAAGGTCAAGGAGACCATCGGCGTGGTGAAGGCCTACACCACTCGCGTCGGCTCTGGCCCCTTCCCCAGCGAGCAGCTCAACGCGCTCGGCGACAAGATGCAGCAGGTTGGCCGCGAGTTCGGCGTCACGACCGGCCGCAAGCGCCGCTGCGGCTGGCTCGACCTGGTGCTCGTCAAGTACTCCAACTCGATCAACTGGTACGACTCGATCAACCTGACCAAGCTGGACGTGCTCGACGACTTCGACGAGATCCAGGTCGCCACGTCGTACGAGTACAACGGCAAGGAGATGACTTCTTTCCCCGCCGACCTGTCCGTCCTCGACAACATGACCGTCAAGTACACCACCCTGCCCGGCTGGAAGAGCAACACCATGGGCCTCACCAAGTGGGAGCAGCTGCCGGAGAACGCGCGCAAGTACGTCGAGTACATTGAGAAGTTCGCGGATGTCTACATCAAGTACATCGGTACTGGTCCTGGCCAGGAGAGCATGATCGTGAGGTAGAGTTGGAGAGAGGCTTTAAGAGAGAGAGAGGATGATGGGAAGAAACGAACTAGAAACTCAGATAGACAGACACTGGGAAAGGTACAGGCTTCAGTAGCTTACGAAGGAATTGAGTGAAAATGAAACTGAATACGAAGTTATTTTTCAGAGAAAACAAAAATGTTGTGGGCGCTATCAACGACCGATTTGCAAATGCCTGCCTTGATGCACATGCTAGTCGACCCCTGCTCACGCCTATCCCACTGCTGCTCCAGGACCTCTGCATCGTCGCAGATCAGGCCGCAGCGGTGTGAAACACTCGCGCCCAAAACGACCACCGCCCATCAAGGTTTCTGGAAGGATTCAGAAGTTGTGAATCACACCAGGCACAGCGGGGCAGGCAGGGCAAGGGCAAGGTACCCATTCCACTTCGCATGCCGAACCGCCGTGCAACCGACCTGTCAGTAGCCGGTGTCGTGCGACGTACCATGCGGTGTCCGCAAGCAGCTCGGGCGTGAGTCAGCCAGTACACAAGGTATATCGAACATCTCACGTAGTGCCTGCTACGCCAAAGAGGGCAGGTGGCGGGCGTTGTGAGGAGGGCACGGCTGCCGGCACGCCGGTGGCTGGTCGTATCGCCCGCCTATCACTCGTTCATCGACACGCGAGATGCTCCACTCGCTGCTCATGCCACTGCTCTCCGCCCCGCGAGAAGCCATGCAGGCGAGGGTGCAGGGCGCACGAGCTGCATTGGGGTTGGGGTTGGGGTTGAGGTTGTGTGTGTGTGTGTGTATTCATCGCAAGGACTGGAGGTACAAGAGAGGGCGAGTGCGCTCATGCAATATCAAAAGTTCGCACAACGTCATCCGCAAGCAAGCACTGCTGCTGCTGCACGCAAAGCCGTTGCCCGTTGCGCCCGGAGCTTGTCTCGCCTCGCCTCGCCTCGCCTCTCTCTTGCCCGTGCGCCGAGTCGTGCTTCCACTGCCACCAACCACTGCTTGCTTCTCTTCACCTCCGCAGACTGACTGCATCGACACCACTCTCACTCTCACTCTCTCCTTGTGAAGACGCCGTGTACCCGCTAACACCGACTCCCACCGCGCTGCCTGCGCCGGCCTGCCCGCCCGCACCCGCTCCAGGAATGCGCCGCTGAACCCCGCCACTACTTTCTGGATTCGAACGCTATACTGGCGATCGCTGGGGCAACTTTTGGAGGACGCCCGCTCTCACCAGCAAATCACACTACCGCCCATTGTCAGCCGGCCATGTTCGCGCATTGCCACGGCGACGTCTGGCGAGCCGATGACTTCTCGCGATGTTTCAAGCAGGAGTACGTTCACTGCCCTCGGGAACCCTGTTGGTGCTTTTCTTTTTTTGTGCAGAGCCGCTTCGCTGACGTCGTCCATAACAGCTACCTGCAAACACTCTTTCCGCTGATCGCATGCGGTGTTTCTATTTCATATCTCACATTACAAATCATCGTGGCCGTGAGGCGGTCACGAAAGCAGACTGCTTATGATCTGCTTAGGGACGAACAACAGAGTGATGGACGGGACGAGGAAGATGAGGATTCGGAGGAGGACGAGCTGCGGCTCAACGAGGACCTGGCTCTTATGGCGACCAAGTCGGTTACGGACGCATCCGTGCTTGACCTCGACCGCCCGCGAGGGGAGGTGCTGATTCCCGCCGTGGAAGAGATATGTGTGTTGGCTGTGCTGGGCATACAAATTGCGCTGCTGGTGCAGCATTGGGATCGCAAAGGACGGGTCGCGGCGATCGCCCAGGTGGCGGAATGGGCGTACATTGCTGCGCTGACGTCTCTTCGTCTGGTCTTCTCCGCTTCCGAGAGGTTCTCGTTCTCCCGGCTCTGGTACCACACTGGTCTGCTCTACGCGGCGCAATGGGTTTTCACACTTCTGGTCTTCCGCTCTGAGCTCATCCATCCTCACTCTGGCCTCACGCAGGCGCTGGTCAGCGCTTACTTCGCGCTGAACACGATCCTGGCGCTCATCGCTGGCATGTCGCGCAAGGGCAACAAGCCCGTGCAGGTGGAATACGAGGGCGACCTGAAGCCCGCGCAGGAGCCGCTGGCGAGCGTCCTGTCGTCGCTGACTTTCACCTGGGTCGACGCGATCGTCTGGACGGGCTACAAGAAGGCGTACGAGATGAGTGATGTCTGGAACCTGCCTGGCCGCGACAAGGCCGCCGCCATCCTTGCGGACTACCGCCAGGTGAAGAAGACGAATATCCTGGCCTTCCACTTGCTCAAGTACTTCAAGCAGGGTTTGCTCATTCAGGCGGCTTGGGCTGCGGTCTCCGGTTTGATTACTTTCGTGCCGACGCTGTTGCTCAAGGCCATTTTGGAGTATGTGGAGAACCCCTCCAGCGTACCGAAGAATGCCGCTTGGTTCTATGTTATTCTGCTGTTTGTTTCGGGTGTTGTGAATGCGACGTCCAGCGGCCAGGCGCTTTGGAAAGGAAGGATCGTGTGCATCAGGCTTCGCGCGATCATCATTGGCGAAATCTACGGCAAGGCGCTTCGCAGGAGAGCTGCTGCGAGCCCGGACAAGGTTCTGGGAGAAGAGGCGGACAAGAAAGACGAGGGAGAGCAGAAGCAGGGCTTGCTTAAGAAGATCATGTCTTTCGGTCGCAAGGAGAAGACCAACAAGAAATCTGACGGCGATCAGAAGGCCGATGCGGATGCCCAGGTCTCTTCCGGTGCCATCATCAACCTCATGGCTGTGGATTCGTTCAAGGTTGCGGAGATTAGTGCCTACCTGCACTTCCTCTGGGCGGAGACTCCGGTCCAATTTGTCCTGGCTGTCGTTTTGCTTTACCAAATTCTCGGGTACAGTAGTATTGTCGGAATCGGCATGATGGCTCTGCTGCTCCCGGTCAACATGTATATCGCCAAGCAGTTCGCCTCGTCTCAGAAGAAGATCTTGGCGGCCACTGACGCCCGGATCCACACGACCAACGAGGTTCTCACCAACATCCGGATCATCAAGTATTTCGCCTGGGAGCAGCGCTTCCTCGGATCCGTCGAGGAGAAGCGTAAGTCGGAACTCCACCATCTGCGCAACCGGTACATCATCTGGTCCATCGCGGCCACCATCTGGTCTGGAGCTCCCGTCGTCATCACTTTCCTCACTTTCTTGATCTACACCATGGTCGAGAAGAAGGATCTCATTCCGTCCGTCGCGTTCACCGCTCTCTCGCTGTTTAGTCTGCTGCGAATCCCGTTGGACCAACTGGCCGATATGGTCGCGCACGTTCAGGAGTCCAAGGTCTCGGTCGACCGTGTCGAGGAGTATCTCAACGAGCCTGAGACGGACAAGTATGAGCAGCTGCAGGCCGACGCTGTCGATGCCCAGGGCGAGCCGCTGATTGGCTTCGACAATGGCACTTTCTCTTGGGGAGGTATTGAGTCGGACGACTTCAAGATGATTGATCTTGATGTTCATTTCAAGGTCGGCCAGGTCAATGTTATCATTGGACCCACGGGCAGCGGCAAGACTTCTCTTCTTATGGCTCTTCTGGGTGAGATGACGCTTATTGACGGAAGTGTCTACCTGCCTGGTGGAAAGTGCCGCGAGGACCTCAGACCGGACCCCGAGACTGGACTTACAGAGAGCGTGGCTTACTGCGCGCAGCAGGCTTGGCTTGTCAACGGTACTATCAAGGAGAACATCGTTTTCGCTAGCCCTTGGGACGCGAAGCGCTACAAGAACGTCATCGTTGCCTGCTCGCTCCAGCGCGATCTGGAGATTCTGGACTCTGGAGACCAGACGCTTGTCGGAGAGAAGGGCGTTACGTTGTCTGGTGGTCAGAAGCAACGCATCAGTTTGGCGAGAGCCCTGTACTGCAACGCCAGACACGTCCTGTTGGACGACGTCCTCAGCGCTGTGGACGCCCACACCGCCAAATGGATCTTCGACAACGCTCTGCTGGGCCCGCTCATGTACAACCGTACTTGCATTCTTGTCACGCACAATGCTGTCCTCTGTTTGCCTCAGGCTGCCTACGCCGTCGTCCTCGACAATGGTCGTGTCGCCGCCCAGGGTACTTCGCAGGAAGTCATTGCCTCAGGCACTCTGCACGAAGATCTTTCCAAGCTCGAGTCGAAGCCTCCCTCGCATGGACCTTCAAGGATTCCTTCTCGGGTTCCCTCGGACATCGGCGGTGATGGCGAGGAGACTGTTGTCGAGGCCCACGAAGAGTACACAAATGGCCACATCCATGAGCCTAACGGTATTCCCAACGGCGATCCCTTGATGAAGGTACCGACGAAGGACATCCCTGGTATGAACTCCACCGCGGAGAACGTCCAGCCCGACGAGAAGAAGAGTACCGGCGCTATCAAGTTCAACATCATCTACATGTACCTGCGCTCCATGGGCGGCTGGTTTTACTGGACTGTTGCGGGTGTGTCTTTCGCACTGCAGCAGCTTTCGCAGGTTTCTACGAATGTCTGGATCAGGCAGTGGGCCAACGCATACAGCAACAAGGAGGCTATCTCGACGCTTGGTGTACCTCACAACCAGACAGAGCTGACTTACGTCCGCGGCGGGATCAGCAGCTCTTTCAGCTGTTTGCGCAGTGGATCTTGTGTTTGGAACATTCCTGGTTTGACGACACAGGCCCAGAGCGATGCGTTCACGACTACATCTTCTTCTCACGTCAATGCTGGTTATTACCTCGGTGTCTACGCTGTGCTTGGTGTCATCTACATGTTCATCACTCTGTTCCGCGAGGGTGTACTTTTCAGTGGCTCGATCGGTGCTTCTAAGCGTATCCACCGCCAGCTGATGGAGAAGATTACACACGCGAAGTTCCGTTTCTTCGACGCCACGCCGCTCGGACAGATCATGAACCGCTTCTCCAAGGACATCGAGGCTATTGACCAAGAAGTCGCGCCGGTGGCTGTCGGTTTTGTGCACTGTCTCTTTTCTATCATCACCATCATCGTCTTGATTTCTGCGATCACTCCTGGCTTCCTCATCGCTGGCTTCTTTATCACCATCCTCTACTTCCTAATCGGCCGCTTCTACATCTCTTCGTCTCGTGACCTGAAGCGTCTCGAGTCCATCCAGCGCAGCCCGCTCTACCAGCAATTTGGCGAGACGATGTCTGGCACAACGACCATCCGCGCGTACGGCGACGAACGCCGCTTCATCCGTGACAATCTCAACAAGATCAACACCCACAGTCGTCCGTTCATCTATCTGTGGGCTGCTAACCGCTGGCTGGCTTTCCGTGTGGATGTCGTCGGCGCTTTGGTCTCTTTCTTCGCCGGTGCTTTCGTCGTGACCAGCGTTGGCCGCATTGATGCTGGTGCCGCCGGTCTCGCTATGACTTACGCCGTCACGTTCACAGAGAACGTGCTCTGGTTTGTCCGTCTGTACTCGAGCAACGAGCAGAACATGAACTCGGTCGAGAGGATCAAGGAGTACCTCGATGTCGACCAAGAGGCTGCGCTGGTTGTTGAGGAGAACAGGCCCGAGGCCAACTGGCCTAGCAAGGGATCTGTCGAGTTCATTGGATACACTACTAGATACCGCAGCGACTTCGACCCGGTACTCAAGAACATCACCTTCAAGATCTTGCCAGGCGAGAAGGTTGGTGTCGTCGGCCGAACAGGTGCTGGCAAGAGCTCTCTCGCGCTCGCCCTCTTCCGAGCCCTCGAAGCAGAGCAGGGCAAGATCCTGATCGACGACGTCGACATCGGCCTCATCGGCTTGCAGGACCTGCGTGAGAACATCGTTATGGTGCCTCAGGACCCAACCCTCTTCACCGGCACTATCCGCAGCAATCTCGACCCCTTCGGCCTCTTCACTGACGAGGAGATCTTCACCGCCCTCCGGCGCGTCCAACTCGTCAGCGCCCCTTCAGCCGAGACTTCGCGTCCGGAGACCCCCGTGCAGAACCTCCGGAGCAAGGCCGCCGCCAACACCGCCAACGGCACCGCGTCCCCCGCCCCATCCTCCTCAACAACCGCCAACGGAACCGACACCTCCGCGCTCGAGAACAAAAACCTCTTCCGCAACCTCTCCTCCCCCGTCGCCGAGTCCGGCTCCAACCTCTCCCAAGGCCAGCGCCAGCTCCTCTGCCTCGCCCGCGCTCTCCTCAAAAACCCCAAGGTCCTCCTCATGGACGAGGCCACGGCTTCCATCGACTACGCGACCGACGCGAGGATTCAGGAGACCATCCGCGAGATCAAGAACACGACTGTCACGATTGCGCACCGCTTGCAGACGATCGTCGATTACGACAAGGTGCTCGTGCTTGATCGCGGTGAGGTGGTGGAGTTTGGCGATCCGTGGGATTTGCTGAAGGAGAAGGAGGGTGTGTTCAGGGGCATGTGTGAGATGAGTGGCGATTTGGGGGTTCTTGAGCGTGAGGCGAGGAGGGCTTGGGAGGGAAGACGGTTGGTTGATGACGAGTAGGCTTTCATTTCTATATTTTGTTTTTTTGTTCTATTCTATTAATTGTACGAGGTTGGGAGGCATTTTTGTGCGTTTTGTTCGAGCGGTGGAGGCATTGAGCGCCGTCTTTCCTGCTCGACGCGTTTTGGCTGTTGTACAGCTGCTGCGGCTACTGCTTCCCTTGTCACTTTCTATTGTTCTCTGTACTCATACTCATACACTACTGGGGCAATCCAATCTGCGCCCTCCCTCTTCCCGAATCGAAGAGGCGAAAAAAGGAGCAGACGTCTGTACATAAATAAACAGGACCCCCCAAAATGAAAATCTCGAACCCAGTACAATCAATCGAGTCATCAATCACCTCAATCACTCAATCCCTCACGTCACTCCCCTCCCTCCTGCCTCTTCCGCATCTCGGCCGCAACCGCTTTCTCCTCGTAGTCCTCTTCGTACTTCCGCCACACTTCCGCGTCCCGCAGCACTTTCTTCTGCCGCCGCTGCCACGCTCCGTGGTCGCGCAGGCGCTTGTCCGCTTCGATGATGCTGCCGGCTGTCATGCCGGACATTTGGAGGAAGCTGGCAGGGGAGTCAGTCTGGGGATCTCGGTGGGGAGAGGATTGGGGAAAGCGAGTACACTTTGAATTGGAAGGTCAGGCCGCGGTAGACGGGGCTGAATTGGAAGGCTGCTAGGCCGGCGATGGCGGAGAAGATGCCCCACTGTTGTTGGGAGGGTTTGTCAGTCTGGTTTTTCGATCATAGAATGTGGGCATGTTTCGACTGAGCGTTCTGGGTCTTGCTTTGTAGACTTGATTTGGGGGGTTGGGTTTTGTCTTTTGCTAAGCGAAGGGACGTCCGTGTCTCCCTTTTTCCTCTCTCCTTTCGTGTTACATTCGAATTGAAACTTGGTCTGTTTTTTTTTTTTTTCCATTTCACAGCAGGACTCGACACCTTGTGATGTCGCAAGAACCAACACAAGAAAGGAACTCACCTTCGCAGCACCAACGACGGCACCTCGCCCCGCGGCCCAGGCGGCTTGGTTGACCTCGTCGTCTTTGGTCAAGCTGCCGTGAACTCTGGACATGCTCGAATGATAGGCTGTATGGCTCTTGACGTTACTTATGATATTCTGGGATTGAAGATGATGGTTAACCACGCCAAGCCTCGAGCTGGCTGAGCTGCTGTCGAGCAGTCGCCGTTTGGCTCGGGGCGATTGCGGAGTGAAGTGGTGACGTCACGTGATGGTCGACACCTCTATGGCAAGGCTGTAAGGTGATGACAACCTAAGGTATGTTTATGCCGTTGCTGTCGAGACTTCCATCTTTGTCAGCTAGCAAGTGGTAGACCTCGGGTAGACTTCTCATCAGCCAAGTCTTAACATGTATGACTGGAGGCCGCCGAACTGCGAGCAACATGCCCTCGCCAGACCTGCCTCATTCAGACCTCGCAACGACCCTCGGCGCAGAGGCGCGTGGGGATAAGCTCTATCCGGCCGGGCTGTCTCATTCACCTCGGCTCTGCATGTAATCCGGGGTGTGGAGGGTTCGACTCCAGCTATACAAGACCATAGCCAACGCCTCTTGCAAGACGTAGGGAGATTCTTCTGCTCTTCACCTCCACATCTCTTATTCAAGAGATCGACTCCTTTCGTTCTTGCTTCTTCCTTAGTACGTATCAGTTCACATCTCTGACATCATGTCCGTGCCGTACAGAATCAATGATCAGAAGGAGAAGGCGTCTGAGGACCTGCTCGTCGGCTCGCAAGGTGGACTCAGGGCCA
Organism: Septoriella neoarundinis; assembly: GCA_022813125.1. Classification (NCBI taxonomy): domain Eukaryota; kingdom Fungi; phylum Ascomycota; class Dothideomycetes; order Pleosporales; family Phaeosphaeriaceae; genus Septoriella; species Septoriella neoarundinis. Next base: position 63,665 of record JAKLND010000012.1, on the reverse strand, counting down.
GCGATAAAATCCCATTGATCGCCCGCGGCCATGTGAGTGATCGCGCGAAGAAGACGCTCGACATTGTAAGTCTTGGAAGCAGCTAGACGCAGTTCGTCCATCATTCTTCAGCATTACACTCCGCTCACACCTCTCCCCCCAGGTCGAGCGTTTCGTCGAAGAAGAATGCATCCCCGCCGACGCCATCTGGAGCCAACAAATTGGCGAGGGTGTCCAGAAGCGCTTCAGCGCGCACCCGCCCATCATGGAGGACCTGAAGAAGCGCGCGCGCGAGCTCGGCCTGTGGAACATGTTCCTGCCCAAGAACCACTTCAAAGAGGGCGCCGGCTTCTCCAACCTCGAGTACGGCCTCATGGCCGAATACCTCGGCCGCAGCCTCACGGCCTCCGAGGCCACCAACTGCGCCGCCCCGGACACCGGCAACATGGAGGTCTTCGCCAAGTACGGCACGCAGGCGCAGAAGGACCGCTGGCTCAAGCCGCTGCTCGAGGGACAAATCCGCTCCGCCTTCCTCATGACGGAACCCGACGTCGCCTCCTCCGACGCCACGAATATCGGCCTGACCATGCGCAAGGACGGCGACCACTGGGTCCTCAACGGCCGCAAGTGGTGGTCGTCCGGCGCCGGCGACCCCCGCTGCCAGATCTACATCGTCATGGGCAAGAGCGACCCCGCGAACCAGAGCGTCTACAAGCAGCAGTCCGTCATCCTCGTCCCCGCCGACACCCCCGGCATCACCATCGACCGCATGCTCAGCGTCTACGGCTTCGACGACGCGCCCCACGGCCACGGCCACATCACCTTCCGCGACGTCCGCGTCCCCGCCGCCAACATGGTGCTCGGCGAGGGCCGCGGCTTCGAGGTCATCCAGGGCCGCCTCGGCCCGGGTCGCATCCACCACGCGATGCGCTCCATCGGCGCCGCCGAGAAGGCCCTCGAGTACTTCCTCGCCCGCATCAACGACCCCCGCAAGAAGCCCTTCGGCAAGCAGCTGCACGAGCACGGCATCATGCTCGAGCGCGTCGCGCGCAGCCGCATCGAGATCGACACCGCTCGCCTGACCGTCCTCAACGCCGCGCTCATGATCGACTCCAAGGACGCCAAGTTCGCGCTCAAGGAGATCGCCGAGGCCAAAGTCCAGGTGCCCGCCATGGCGCTCGAGGTCATCGACCGCGCCGTGCAGGCCTTCGGCGGCGCCGGCGTGAGCCAGGACACCCCGCTGGCGAACATGTGGGCGCATGGAAGGACGATGAGGATCGTGGATGGCCCGGACGAGGTGCATTTGCTGCAGCTGGGCCGCAACGAGAACAAGCGCGGCAAGGCGATGCTGGAGAAGCTGGAGTGGCAGAAGAGGCGGTCGGAGGAGATGGCGGCCGCGTACGGGATGAAGAAGAGGGACGTGCTGCAGTTGGATCGCGTGCATTCGGCTGGGAAGTCGAGGTTGTAGGTGCGTTGCGTGGCGGTGGTGGAGATGAACAGATGTTGGGTGGTGGTACCACATACTTTCACGACGAATGTTGCCTTTTTTTTTTTGCGTGTAGACTGCCTGATTGATGTTTCCTTTTTTCATTACCTCTTCATTCAAATGCTTCAAGCCACGGCGATGAGACTCGGAATGCTAGACATTCACTCTACCAATCTTTTATAGCGTTCGTTCTCCGGCTGTGAAGACGTAAATCGGCCTCGAATGAATGCCCTCTCACACCCATGCTTTATAAGACGTGTAGATCAAGGAGCCAGCGTCTCGCAAGCCTCAAATCTCCCAAATAGTTGCATAGCTGACCACCTCTACACGCGCCCCATACTTATCCCCGAGATCGTCCCAGAAAAGCTCTTACCTAGGAACCAAGGCGGATAAAGCGCCACGAATCGTCAAGCCTTGCAAGACTGCCGACATTGGAGAACGCGTCAAATAACAAATTAACGCAAGGCACGTAGCTTATAGATATGAAGAGGACAGAGATGCAGAGAGGATATATATGGTTTCGACGACTGAAAAAAAAAAGAATCATTAATACAAGTAGGCGCTAGAACTGAAGGACCAGATAAGGCGGGGAGAGGAGCAGCGACACCATTGGCAGGGCGCAAGGAGAGAGGGCGAGAGCTTGCTGAGGAGAACGAATGATGCTGCCCGTGGCTCGCAGGAGCCGTAAGAGCACGCGGGTAGCGACTCTGTTGTCCTGTGTCGCGGTGGAAAAAGTATGCCCAGCTGAAAGTTCCATCTCTTATCATTCCCTCCCTGCCCACTCCCGATGTGCGATGTCCCACTTCTCTCAAACCACATCCAAAAAGAGATTGAGCAAAGCGCATAAAAAAACCAAGGACAAGAAAAAAAGGCCAGGCGAGCGAAAGCAAATTTCCAGGGGATATCAGCTTCAGATCCAAAATCACGGGACAAGTCGAGAGAAGGAGAACCCTGAAGTCTCGAAACGCCGGCATGTGCCTTTTCGCCTTCTCTTCCCCCCATGTTCCTGAAGAAATTATCCTCCTCTTAGCAGTTCGGCCTTCCAATTGGATTGAAAGGAGAAAGTCCCCATTCCGTCTCTAGGATAGATTTGGTTGAAAAGCCGACGAGGGGTTCGCGGAGGAACAAAAAACATATATGCAAAAGACCTTGGACGGGCCGAGATTGTTGCTGCCGACCGTGGTTCAAAATAAAGGGAGTAAACAATAAAAACAAAGATGCCAGGCGCGCAAAAGCCGATTTCGAGGGCGGGTCTTCTTTTTTTCATCCCGTCCTGCTCCTCTAACGCAATCGCGGGAATGGGAATAGATTTTATTTCTCTTTCCAGCGATAGATCAGATTTTGCAGGCCGGGCGAGCTGCGAGCTCCAAGATTGGTGTGATCTTCTTCTACTAAACTTGCGGGGTTGCGGTTGTTGTCATTCTCGTATAGTCGTTGTTCGAGGTATCATTGACGTTGTGCTCATATTGGCGAATGCTAGTCATGTCGTGATAGGCGGTTCGTAATCATGCTTGGTGGGGTTGGAGTGAGTCGTTGCGTGGCGGAAGCGTTACGGTACGGGGTTTATGCAGGGTGCGGTCTTCGTCATCATGAGCATGTGATTTATTGGTTTCGGGAGCGGTTAGTGCTCGACCGTGATTTCAGGAGCGGAGCTCTGCTGAGAGAGTTCGTCGCTGTTGCGGGGCATGTGGCCGTTCTGCCTGTTGCGAGGGAAGCCGGCGCCACGCTCAGGCAGCGGGCCACGGGGCTGACGTTCAGGGCCGGCGTTGCGGCTCTGGCTGCGCTCCTCGAAGTTGGTGCTGAAAGAGCGGTTGCTGCCGATAGGGGCAGGAGTCTCGCGGTCCCAGGAAGGAAGACCACGCAGGCGGCTGGGGCTACCGCCGAAGCCAGAGCCACCGAGGTTCATGCTTCCAAGGCCGTTGATCAAGGATGCGTCGCCGCGCTCACCAAGGCCAGAAGTGGGAGTCATGAGGGTGGGAGTGCTGGACTGGTTCTCTCTGCCGTACTCTTGCAGGCGGCTAGGGTTGTTTCCGAGAGTGGCGGGGAAGCTAGCAGTTGATGGCACGGGAGACGGGGTGTAAGAGCGGAGGTCCGCAAAGGACTTGGCCGCGCGGAGGTTGTTACTGCCAGGGCCAAGCTGGTTGCCAGAGTCTTGGTAGCCGCCGAGGTAGCCAGAGCCCTGATGGCGAAGACCACCACCACCACCGTAGAAGTTGTCACCTCCGGCGCGGACGTCGCTGAAGTCGGTGGTCGCGGCACGGTTCAACCCACGTCGTTGCTCGTTCTGCAGAGCGGCAATCTGAGGCATGGGAGGGCTGACACGGCGAGTGGTCTCCTTGAAAACGTGGACGGCACGCTGGTCGGCCTGTCCCTTAGACGAGTGACCCAGGCCCATGTGGTGTGCGAGGGTGTGCACGATCCTACGCTCCGGCGGCGACAGAGTGGAAGGGAAGACGATGAGGTCGCGGCTGGTGTCCTCCTTGAAGAGAAGCAGACGAGAGTAGTGCTGCAAGGCTTGAGGGTCGTTGAGGTCGACGTCCGGCTCGACCTGAGGCTGAGGCTGAGGCTGCTCGCCGCCGTAGGGGTTGAAATAACCACCACCAGGCTTCATGCTGCGGGCGGAGACAGGCGACGGCGACGTGGCGGGGATGCGGGAGTGAGAGTTGAGAGAAGACATGGAAGCCTGAGTGTGCAGCTGCGAAGGAGCCATAGGGCGGTGCTGCTCTTCCAGCTGACCTCTCCTTTCACGCTTCTCCCGCTCGATGCGCTCCCTCTCGGCAGCGGGCAGCATTTTCTTGTATTCCACACGCAGCTTGCGGCCGTTGAGCTCAAAGTGGTTCATAGCGTCAATGACAGTGGCAGTCTCGTCGGCGTTGGTGAAGTTAGCGAAGGCCAGACCACGGAAGACACCGTTGTCGAAGTGGTAGTTGAAGGCGTAGGGCAGAGGCAGGCCCATGTCAGTCATGATAGCGACGAGCTGCTCCTTCTTGACAGCGAAAGGGATGTTCTTGATAACGATGGCGGTTGGGATGAGCTCCTCGTCGACCTCAGAGTGGAGAGCATCCTGGCGCATGGGCGGTCCACCAAGACCGCCAAGGCCCATGAAAGGGTTGACGCCGGGCATAGGAGGTTGCTGGTCGAGCCAGGCCTAAAATTTGTGGTGTTAGCGAGTACTGCATGTCCGACGCAGGTATGACATGTCCGAACTTACCGAAGGCAGGCCGGCGCGGCCCTTGGACTGGGGACGCCTTCCACCGGTTGCTCCGAGTCCACTCAGGGTGTTGTTCTGGCCGAAGGCGCCGTTGTTCCAGTTTCCACCTCCCATGTCGTAGGCGGAGTTGCCGTAGCCGCCGATGGTCGCGTTCCTCATGCCGAAGCCATTAGGGTCGAATCGCGAGTGGTCGTCGGCGGCGTAGAGGCCGGAGGGCAGGTGGCCGTAGGCGCCCTCGAACTGGGGCCGGGAGGGCTGGCGGTGCAGTGTGCCGTTGCGCTGGGACTGCGGCGAGCGGTTGGGCAGGTTGTCGTAAGGCATGTCGAATTGGTAGTTGTTCATGATGCGCGGTCGGGAGTCGGGGCGGCCGTGAGATGCAGGCGTTGCGGAGTGGAGAAATTGCAAGTCGCGCGGGCCGTTGGGCGGGTGTCGGAGGGGACAGCGCTGCGCGGTGGAGCGAGGGCGTTCAGGCGTTTGCTATGCCAGCGACGCGCGGGAAGCTGGCTCAGGCGGGCGGCGCGGGCGCGTGGCGAAGGGCGGAAGCAGCTGGCGGTGCAGCGGTCGTGAGTCGTGGGTCGGCTGCCGTGGGCTCGTTACGCAGGAAGCAGGACAAAGAGCCGGCGACGGGGCTGGCGTGCGCGCGAGCCGGCGGTGGCACAGGGACAAAGGCTGCGGCGGGCGAGTCTGGCGGCGCGGACGTGCGGCTGTGGTGGCAGTAGTAGCAGCAGCAGCAGCAGCAGCAGCAGTGGGCGGCCGTAAAGAGACGCTGCGGTTCCCAGAAGACTCGCGGCAGGCGGCGGTGCGGCGAGCAAAAGGGAGGCGGCGCGGCGAGGCGACGGTGACACGGCAGGCAGCTCGTGCAGCGCTTATGGCAGGATCATGCACGCGGCGGGGCGGGGAGGAGGGATGGAGGGAGGGAGGAGGGGAGAGTTGAAAAGAGGTGAAGAGAGGTGAAGCGAGGCGAGGAGGGGAGACGGGCAGGCCGCGCAGGGGAGGGCAGGGCAGAGTGGAAGGGATAGAGACGGAGGTGGAGAGGGAGGGAAGGTAAAGCGCAGTGCTGGGCGGGCAGCGGTGGTGGTGGTGGTGAGTGTGGGAGGGCAGTGTGGGCGCTGCGGCGGGCGTGAGAGGCGTGGGAGAGAAAAGAAAGGCAGGCTGGGTAAGGTATCGGTGCAGCCTCAGGTGTGCGCTACGGGCAGCGCGCAGAGCAGCACGGCCCGGGCAGGAAAAGGGAGAGAGAGGGAGAGAGAGGGAGGGAGGGAGGGAGGGAGAGAGGGAGGGCCCTCGAGCCACCTGCAGTCTGCCAGTCATCAATCGTCGGCCACTATTCGCCAACAGCGCTGGAGGCTAATAAGGCGCCGGCTAGCATGCGTCTGGGTATGCATCTGGTGCGTGTGCTGCCTCCTCTGCGCCGGCTAGTATGCGTTTATGCATGCATCTGGTGCGTGTGGTGCTTGCGCTGCGGGAGTCTGCGCGCGCCAGAGGGCTCGCTCCGCCGGCGATCATATGCTGGCTGCCACGCGCAACGAGCCCACTTGGCCTGCTGGCCCGCCGCCTCCGCCGCCACCGCATGTGGTGTATCTGAGGTACACCATCTACATCACCCTCTGCACGCGAATGCCGGCCCATGCCCTTCCCATTCCGCCCGCGCCTGCAGACGGCCGCGTGGGACTCGCCCTCGCCCCCCCCAGCGCCGGCCAACAATGATACCCTACACAGGAGTGCCCACCACCGCGCTCCTTATCCGACCCGGCTCCGGGGAGGAGGGTGTGCAATATGGCAGCAATCTACATGTGGTGCGCTTGCCTCTGCCGCCAAACTTCGGCACCTCGACGCGATCAGGATCTAAATAAACTCCCGGCCCTGGCGCATCCGCCGCTGCCATCGCGCGCACGTCCGCCGCGACAGGAGAACGACAGGGCCCTGGGCGGGTGAAGAGAAACACACGGCTCACACCGTGAACGTGGACGGTATTGCGCTGCATTGTTGCATACCGGATACTCTGTACCCAGCCCGCCGTCCTGCTGCAGCTTCCCATCCCAACCCAACCCATCTCATCCCATCGTATCGCACCACCCCACTCCGGCCTGAAGTCTCTGACTACCTACTCTCCTGCAGCCCGCAGCCGGGATCAACCGGGCCCAGCTCCTGCAGCAGTCGAGACGAAAAGGCCGCGCGCAGAGAGAATCTTGGTCGGTCGGTCGGTCGGTCGTCTCCCTGTCCGGCCGTGCGCGCAGCCTGCTGCCCTTCTTCGACGCCATGATGACATTTTCCGACACCAGGGTGGAGGCGCGCGCCCTCTAGCGCCAAAGGGTCGGTCGGTCGCTCGGTTCGGTAGGTATCTGGAAGGTTTGGGTAGCCGCTGCTTGGTTTGGTGGACGTGGCTGATTTTTCTTCTTCTCCCTTCGCTGGCGCGCGGGTTGGCTGGCCTGAGCTGGCGCGGCGCGCTCTGCACGGCGGGCGGGCGTGCGTGCGTGCGTGCGTGCGTGCGTGAGGGACTGCCGCCGCGGTCGCTGTGTGTGTGTATGTATGTATGTCTCAGGCCTCCGTTGTTCGGCTGCTATGCTCTGCTCTGCTTTGCTACCTTATGCGCCGAATCGGACCACGCCCCGCGGCTGCTGCTGCCCTCCCTCTCCCTGCCTTGAAACCACAGCATAGCTCAAGTAAAAGAGAGAAATAAGGACCAAGCCCCTGGCCCTGGCCCTTGCCCTTTCCCTTCTCCTTCCCTCCCTTCCTCCCTCCCGCCCCGACACGATTCATAATTGTTAAATAGCCTCAAGATCGCTCGGGGCAACCGCACGCAAGACCCGGCGCGTCCTTTCCCCGTCCGCCCGGCCCGCGCTCTAGAAGCCCGCCGAACTCTGTGACGAACCCGTCGCCATGTGTCCGCGAAGCAGGCTAGGGAGCCAAGCGAGGAAGGGCGGTGGAAGGGTGGAAGGAGGGCAAGGAGCCTGGCAAGGGGAACCGCCAGCCGAAGTCGGGAAGGGGAAGGGGGTTACAGCGGGTTGAGTGTTGATTGTGAGAGTGGCTTGGGTGTCGTCACCCTGATGATGTCTGGTGATGAGGTAAAACGATGTCGCCTGCGTCCGCGACTCGCGGGGCTGCCAGGTATCGATCGAGGTGGCGCTCGTGCTGTGACGCATGCATGTGTGTACGTTGTGGATGTATGCGTGCCCGAAACGCGCTGGCTCGCTGTCTGTCTCTCTGAAACCCCACGGCGGCAAAGGCGAGCTGCAGGAAACAGCGTGAGGTACTGTACTTCAGGTATGTATGCACGCCGGCCATGGTACACACAAGCACAAGCACAACATGCAGGAGCAGGGATCAGGGGCGCAATCAGACTCCTTCGCGAACGCTGCCCTTCCAAGATCCCAGCTCTTGCTCCTGCTCTCGCTCGCGAATCACACTGTCGAGTCTCATATGTAGCAACTGTCTATGCCCGCCTCAGATCATGCACCAAGTAGAGTTCATCCCGCCCTGTGTCCAAGGTACCTCACCGCCCGTACCTGGTGCCATGACAGCCGGCCGAAACCTCCGCTCGAGTAGCCCGCCGCCGTCGTCGTAACCTTCCGGCAGCCCTGTAGCTCCTCTTGCTCCACTTGCATGCGAGAGCTAGTTGAGTACCTCGATGCGGCGGGATGCAAACTTTGACGCCGCATGCGCCGTAGGGTATGAATGCTTGAGATGGGAGTGGAGAACCGTAAGAGGAATGTTCGTGCTTCTGTCCAGTAGGATTGCTGGGCGGGAACTGCGATGATCACACTCGCTAGAATATGCACACGCTTTCATCAGACGATGTCGACGTCCGGCTGTTCCTATCCAGGGCGAGAACACACGATGTCCACAACAACGAAAACAAACACCAAAGAGTCCACACAGCCCCCCCCACCCGGCCCACAATTCCCGCAGAACCCACGACTCCACCAACCTACATTAGCACCTACAGAAAAAAAAAAAAAAAATCACTTGGTTTTTTACTCCTCCAGAACAGTCCTCATAGGGCACGCTCGATCCTCGCGCTACTGGGACTAAGCAACGATACCGCATGTACATACGACGAATGGCACCACCCACCCGCGCGGCGCAGAGCCCGCAGCAGCCAGCGTCAGGTCAGACGCGGGAGTGACCCGCCGAGCTGGCGCGCATGCGAAGACGGTCATGTGATTGCGAGTGGGTGGGTCGGGGCGTGGTTTCTGTGGTTTTGGCGGTGTTTTTTGGATGTCATGCTCGCGGGTGTGGTATTACCTTACATACTACTGCTTGGCTAGGTGTTTGTTTGGGTAAGGCCGAGCGTAGCCTGCGATGGCTGGTGGTTTGTCGTGGGTAGCTGCGGGAGAATGCTGGGCGGTTAGGCGTGGCAGGTGTTTACTCGTTCGTCCTTTCTTCGCTCTCGCGCAGATCTAACAACGTGGCGCTCGCGCGAGTCGCGGCGACCGAATGTCTAAGCTACCTAGCAGCAGCGCGTTCTTCCACGCTTGTCCACCCAACCTCATGACCGCGACGGGGTAAGCACTATGCTGAAATTGTTCCTCCCTGCGCCCGGATTGACCTCCACCTTCGGGAACCTGGCTTTCGCATCGCGCGCCGCGCCCTCCAGCCGCCACAGGTAGTACACGAGCTTCGCCGTCTGCTTGCGCTGCAGCATCGTGTAGCCCAGGCTGGTCATGATGGCGCCCAGCCGCGCTTCGTCCATGTACCGCGAGTTGGCGATGCACGGCGCCGGCAGGACGAGGAAGAGCGCGGGGAAGACCGCTTGCACTTCTGCGGCGCGGTCGATGCGCCGACGGGCGTCGAGGAATTGGCAGGTGCGTTTGAGCATTTCGCCTCGGCCGGGGGCGTCGGGGACGTAGTTCAGCACGAGGGAGAGCGAGATGATGTCGAATGTGTCGGCCGGGCTGGCTGGTAGTGGCCGTTGCATGAAGTCCTGCTGTAGGATGCCGTCGGCCTGAGAGTTCAGATCGATGCGTTGAACGTCGAAGAGGCCTGATCTGGAGCACACGTTTGTCGTCGACAGTGCGCCAACTTCAAGGAGGCGGAGCTTGGGCTCTGTCTTGGAGAAGGCGGCGGATGTTGGCTGAAGCCATTTCATGAGCAGGGCGCTGGAGTCGCCGCCGCGGTCGTTCGATTGGCCTTGGATGCTTGCCTGTTGGTAGCTTTTCAGCCCTCCAAGATCTTCGATTTTCTTCGCGAGTTCGTTGGCTTCGGCATCGTCCCCTTTGGCTTTCGCGGCTTCCAGTTGTTTGTTCAGCTGATGGTGAGACCGGATGAGTGTCCGGGTGGCCTGCGAGGAGAGCGAGGCTCGTGGCTTGGTGAGATTTGGTGGTCGACCACTAGACAGGGACTTCGCCTTGCTTTTGCCAGCCATGTGGGTAGGAATCTGATCTTCAAGGGATACTGTTTATTGAAGAATCCACATTGAAGTCGGATGCAGTGGGCGATCAGCAGGTTCAAATTACCACACAATACTGCATCACGTCCTCGAGACAGCTCCGGTGCTTGCTCTACACACCGCGTGCTGTGAGGCCTCCTCGCCCAGCGAAGTGAATCCTGATGGATATCACCAAATAATAAAGTGGAATCCTTCAGGCACAGATCTTCTGGAAGGGCACGGACCCCGCGCTAAGATAAGAGCCTTATCGCGCTTAGCTTTGCCAGCTACATCATGAGCGGCGTGAGCGGCGGCAACGTGAAGTTGCAACCACCGCGAGGCAACCAGACTGCTGCTAAACATCCTTTTGGATCTTCCTTGACAGCTTGCCAAAACTCCACACCAGTGATCATGGTATGACCCGCCAAATGCTCCAGCGAAAGCAACACCACACTAATAGATCTCGCAGTCCTACTACTTCAACCCCGACGACGACCCGATGGGCATGTATCAACGCGCCATGCTGCAGCGTGGCGCGCGCCCTCGACGCTTCGATGAATACTACAGATGCTACCCTGTCGCTATGATGCCTGGTCCGGAACGTGAGCAAGCCAACCACGGCGGTAAAATGTTCCTGCCCGCCTCGGCACTGGACAAACTCACACAGCTCCACATCACATACCCTATGTTGTTCGAGGTCATCAACGGAGCGAAGAGCAAGAGTACACATGCAGGTGTTTTGGAGTTCACAGCAGAAGAGGGAAGATGCTACTTGCCTTTCTGGGTACGATGATGGGTCTTCCTGTGAGGATGTACAGGAGCAAGTGCTGACGGTGTGATTGTGACAGTTGATGCAAACACTTCTCCTCGAACCTGGCGACCTCCTTCAGACAAAATCGACCGACTTGCCTCCCGGACAATTCATCAAGCTCCAACCCCAAGACACGAACTTCCTCGACATTTCTGACCCGAAAGCCGTACTCGAGACCGCCTTCCGCAACTTCTCCTGCCTGACCGAAGGGGACGTCTTCACCTTCCTCTACAACGACACGACCTACGAAATCGCCGTATTGGAAGTCAAGCCGCAAGGCGACAAGAAGGCCATCAGTGTGCAGGAAACGGACCTGGAAGTCGACTTCGCGCCGCCCGTCGGCTATCAGGAACCCTCCCGCACCGCCGCAAGCGGCACCAGCACACCTCGCAGTATCGGCTCGACCATGGCCGGCAAGGGCGGCCACTTGCACACCGAGGGCTCTATGGCGCAAGCGATCAACTACAGCGCCATCGCACCGTCGTCCAACGCCGCTGCTGTCGGGCACGCGAAGGCATCCTCAAACTTCTCCGGGGGCGGCCAGCGCCTCGTAGCGAAGAAAGGCAAGAGTTCTGCGACACCCGCCTCGACGCCGGGTACTTCCACTCCAGTTCAGCAGCAGGGCGCCTCGATCCCCGCCGGGGCGCTGCCTAAGACGATTAAGAACCGCAACGGCCCCCAGCCGCTGCGCTTGCCGCCGGGTAAGCTGTTCTTCGGGTACGAGATCAAGCCGCTGCGGAACAAGGATGCGCAGGCACAGGCGGAGGCGGAGCAGAAACAGCACTTCAAGGGTGAGGGTCAAAGTCTGAGGAAGAAGAAATGAGCGAGATGGGAGTCTGTTTGGTCGGGTTTGATATCATGCATACTGCGTTGGCGTTTGGGCGAATTGAGTTCAGAGCTGAGCTATAGCTCGCGGCAGGTGTTTCGTCAAATCGGGCTCGAATCGAGAGCCGAGAGAATTTGCCGGCAATTGAGACAACCCAATGGTAGTATCGAAAGGCTCAAGCAGTTGAATTCATTGCTGTGGCGGCTACTCCATACATGGTATCTTCTTACGAGGTTTGCCATCACAAAGACACGCATATTGTCGATCTTTCAAGTACCCGTGGCGTACAAGTAGAGAGGTATCATATCAATAGCGTGTGTTTGAAGCGCTACAAGAGAAAACATGAAACCAAAGAGAAAGCAACTCGATAAGCCTCCACCCTCGCCAGATCAGTCGAGATGCCGTGCGAAATCCCATTCGAGAGCTAGCTCGCCAGACGCCGCGCTGTAAACAAAGAAGCCAGTGAAGCAAGTAGCAAGAACGAGAATGTGGGAAATATGTGTGTCGTTTCGGTCGTGTCCCGAGCTCGAGAGAAGGCCAAGGCAGGCTATCCCTCACCTTAGCAGGTGCCCTACCATCATCGCGCCTCCTTGCCCTTCTCCTTCTCCTCCTCGCCTTCGCTCTCAGCCCCACTGCCGGCCTCGACCTCCTCATCCTCATCATCGAACATCTCCTCGTCCGAATCGCTCGCGCCAAAGCTCTCGGCATCGCTATCCGACCAGCTGAATTCGTCCACAACCGGCTCCTCCTTTTTGAACGCGCTCTCGTGAGTCGGCATCACGAACCCAGCCGGAATGTCCTGCTTGCTCCGCTCGCGGTCCTGCATCACCCGCTCCTTGTACGCCGCCGGGTCGCTGCGCAGCATCACGCCCGCGTCCACGTTCGCCGGCGAGCTGACTTCCGCGTCGTCGAGCAGCGACAGAACGCTGATCAGCACGCTCTCGACGCGCTGCACGGGGCTCCAGCGCTCGCCGGCGGATTCCCCGCTCATCACGTCTTCGCCCGGCTGGTGCAGGATCGAGATGCACAGGCGGCCGTCGGGGTAGACGTTCGGGTGCCAGAGGGGGCGCTCGAAGCGGAAGTCGGGCGGCTGGTAGGGGTAGTTGTGAGGGAAGGCCATGCGCGCTTTGAAGTAGCCGCCGTAGTAGGCCGAGTCCGGGTTCAGCACCATAAGCGCCACGCTCCAGTCGTAGATGTTCTCGTTCACGAGCGAGATGTTGGTCCAGGATTCTTTGGCCAGAGCTTTGAACTCGTTCATCAGGATCTTTTCCGCCATGTTGGGTTGCTGTGAGGTGGAGTGTTGGGGTGGTGGGGTGATGGATGTCGGAGGCGAGGCTGGCGGGGTATCTGCCTGCTGCGTGTGCGGTGAAGGTGTCAGGCGGTTACGGTCGCTGTTTGTGTGCGCTTGGGAGGTGGGAGAAAAATTGCTGAGAAGAAACGATGTCGCTGTGAGCGTGGCAAAGGTGAAGGTCTGGGTTGTCAGACTCGGTGATGAAAGGTGAATACTCGGGTTTGAGACCCTGCCGGATGCGGAGGGAGAGCGACGGAATGCAGGGACGACGAAGTTAGACCGACCGGAGCAGGTGAATGGTCAGCAGAGTCAAGTTTTTGCCTCGCTACTGGTTGTGAGGTGATTAGAGCGATTGCCTAAGAAGTAGCAGAGCACAGTATTATCGGTGACGATGTGTTGTCCAGTCCACCAAGTCACCTAAATCGCGTGTCACAAGCCAGGCGGTAGTGGCGATCACGGCCTCGTCATTCAGGCACGCCGGCTATTATTGGACCATCGGACTGGAATGTACGTCTGTCCATCCTCCAGTATACGCGCGCACTCTAAGAACCACAACAATGGGTCAAACACATGATCGCGCCAGAGGCATGAGGCCGTATCATCCAGCATGAAACGGAGCGTATAAATAGTGAGACTGTCACATGCCTCAACAACCAAACGGGCATGGCCACATCATCAAAGCGTGGGTATCATTAGACTGCTAATCAATCGTCTCATGGACCAACCACCGAGCACGTGTGTATTGCCGTTGAGGAGAAAAAAGAAAACCAATACTAGTTGCCTCCGCCACCACCACAGCCGCCGCCTCCACCACCGCAGCTTGACATTCCACCTCCCAGGGAATGTCCACCCGAGCAACCTGTGCGAACAGTCAGCGAGGCCAAGCCAATCGTCGGCAAGAAACGCAAGACTCACCACCAGTGATACCGCCAGCACAAGTTCCGGCGCCACAAGCACCACCCGAAACAGTCCCAGAACACGTTCCTGCAACACACGCGCCTGCGCCAGGGTGGAGAGCCATGCAAGAGGGTGTGGTGGCGTAGAGACCTGGGGTGTAGCCGACATATATGAACGGCGAATACGCCGGGATCCAGACCGGATACCCATACGCCGTCGACCAGTAATAATCGTCACGCTTCGGTGGCTTGCCTCCCTTCTTCCTAGCCCTCTCGCAGGCTTTCTCGTACGTCGCCTCGAGCTTCGCAGCCTGCGCTTGGGCGTCTGCTGAGTATTGTTTGCTCTCGTATGGGTGTACGGCGTTGTGCGCGGAGACGTGGACGGACTTCTTCGGGTCTTGCTCCATGTCGTGCAATCTCTCTTTGCCCTTCGACGAGAATAGGCGCGTCGCGGAGGACATGTTGCTCTCGCGGACAGCTTCGCAGTACCAGCACGTACACTCAGAGTACTTGTCGCCGAACATCTTCTCGTACGTCTTGCTCGTCCAGGCGAAGGCGTCGTCGAGCTTCGTCGCGGCCACCTTGTCGTCGTGGTCGACGAATTGCCTGCTATTGGTGACTGTATATTTGAGGTAGCTCGGCGGGTTCAGCTGGTGCGTGTGCCAGGCTAAATCAACGTCGAGTGTCGGCACGGCCATCTTGCCCGGCTGGATGTCCATGAGTTTGACAAAGCGTTCGTACTTTAGGATCAGTCTAGCCATTGTGGCCGGCAGCGCCGGAGAATGCAGCCAGTTGATGTCGTGCATTTTCTCGATGAAACCGCCCTGTCTGACAACGGCTCCGACAAGATCGATAGCGAACGGTGACGAGTTCTCCCAGTAGCGGCTCATCATCTTGCGGAAGCCCACACTCTCCAGCCGCGTCATTTTGTGGCTTGCGCTGTCGCGTACCGTCCTCATGTACTTCTTGCTGTCCTTAATAGTTGCGCTGATCATGTCCCGAATGCGCGCCATGCTTTGATTTAGCCCTTCGCCCTTGAGATGAGGCTGATCTAAGATCTTCTGGCCGAGGCCATACGACATGAGATTGTTCACCACGAAGAACACCTTCTTCCAGTTTGGGTCGCTGGATATGCCAACCTTAATTGGAATGCCTCTCAGGCCGAGGATGGTGCCAGGCATGGGCGTGCGCTTTGTCAGCAACTGTCTGAGATCCGAGCAAAACTTGCCGGCTCGCAGCGTGTTGTGTGTGATCTGGGTCTCGCACCCTGAGCATGTTGTGGCGAAGTTGCGATCGCAAAATCCCACGCCTGATGCTAGCATCGCTTCGACGTTGGCGGTCAAACTCCGTTTGGTATCCTCATCAGCTGGTTGAAAAGTGCAACATGTTGTCCAGGGTGCTGTCAACTGAGTTTGGCAATTGGGGCACTCGATTTTCTTGACGTCTCCATCGACAAGGTTATCCCACTACGGACCCCGAATACTCGATTAGCTTTGCTTAAAGCAGATTAAGAAACTGGAACAGTACTCACATAACGTCCAGTCAATCGCGTGAATGCACCCTCTGCGAGCGGACCCGGCTCGAACGCAAAGGTAGAAGCGTTGACGGAACTTGCGATTGCGTTCCAAGGCATCCTCATGTTCCAGAGATCCATCCTACCAAGCCGAATGCAGTCCTCAAGGTAAGCTCTGGGATTGAGCATATACGCATGCCAGACCATCACGACGTCGACGGGCGGCATGTTGGCTGCCGTGATGGGTATCGCACTTCGCTTGACATAAGAAGGCTCGGTGATCAAGCCCAGTCTGCCATCCCTGTCGAGCTCGACGATGGTCGGTAAGTTGTCGGCAGGAGCGTACACGGACAGCCATGAGTGGAAGCGGTCTACGGCGCGAGCGACGTAGACAGCCCAGCGCTTTTCCGCCACTTTGGGGAGTAGGTCGCCGGCGGTCTCGCCATTTGAGAGATCGGATTTCCTACCAACATCCACGATCTTGTCATTGTTGATCCCGAAGAGACCGTCGGTGGATCCGATGCGCTGTCTCAAACGGTAGAAGCATTCCAGGAGCTTCAGGTGGGCTATCGTCTCGTTGACCTTGGGAATGTCCAAGGATGGGCCGTCGACTATGTTCAGGTTGGCGAAGCCTGCCGTGTAATCTGGCGGAGCAGCGGTATTCTCTTCTTCAGCGGCATATTCTGGCGGCGGCGGGTGTGAGGCGCTGTATTCAGGGACTGGGTCAGATGATTGACCGCTGCGTTCTGCTGCTGCCGATTCGGCTTTGGCTTCCTCTGCTTTCTCCGAGCGTGCAAATATTGATGATATTCTACTGGGCATCTTGCACGGATGGTGTGTGAAGCTGCCTTCTGAGTAACGTGAAGTCAAGAAGTAAAGCGCAATACAAGCAATAAGAAGACAGAGAGTAGCTGAACCTTACGACCGGAGCCATGCGCTCCGCGAGGCGAAGCAAGATCATGACCTACCTGTGTCACGGTTCACTGCCTCACCACGGGCGTGCTCCCGTGTCCCAAACGAGGCCACACTCGCGAATCCATCCGGCGTTGGCTGAGTGGCGTGGCTGTGGTAGAGGAGGTCTGCGCTAGAAGTTCGAAGGATTCCAGTAGGAGGCTTGGCGAGCCTTGTTTAGCACGATAGTGGAGATCTGACGGGTACATCTTTTGTCAAGCGAAGAAACTGTTCCGCTTTGGAAGCAGAGGACAAATGGGAACGAAGACCCGCTGTGTACCAAATGCCAGATATGCTATAGACCGCAAATCTGGTCTCGCCGGTGAGCTTCTGCAGCGTGGCGCTCACATTGTGGAGGCTGAGTGAGGTCACGAGATGCGGTCGCCTTCTCCCTCGGCTCGCAGGAGTCATGTTTCATCACATAGAGAACTGGATGATCGGGACGTTCAGCCAGACGACGATCACGACGTACGAGGTAGAGGCGTCCCAGAAGAGGGGCTTCAGGGTGCATATATCATCAGCTTGACGCTAGGCACCTCGGTCAGCACGCTTCTATGGATCTAGGATGGCACTGGAGATGCGTGCTACGGCGGGAACCCATCCGCGATCGAGAGCACCCGTCAGTGGAAAAGGGTTATGGAATCGAATTTGGAGCAAGCTGCATCGGCTTCGCAACAGACCAAAGGATTATCGCCTGCGAGCACAAGATGTCCCCGCAGAAAGGATCATCGTATCTCCGGTACTGAGACAATCTCGTTGGTGTAAGCGAGGCTTGGCTCAATACCGCATGGTAAGGTATGTTTGTGTTTATGGGGCTAAGCAGCAACCTATTGGACAAGAACGCGAATGGAAGTTGCCGGAGGAAATAAGGCAATGCATGTGGCGTTATTTCGGTGTGATCTGGATCTCGCTGTCAATAATGGCTAAGAAGACTAGATCTCGCGGACCATGCACGGCAAACAGACTCATATGTCTGCCTATACACTCAGGTCTGTAGGAGAGATTGACGGAGCATCTGAATTTGAAGAAAACGGCAGCCGTCAAGAGATTGTTGCCTCTGGAGTATTGCGAGTCATGTATTGATTCGCACTTTTCTATCATTGCATCGTTGCGTAGCAGCCCTAAGTAGCCAACTTGACGCTTACAATTGCTTGCCCATAAACTTACGCTTCTGGAAGCTGAGCCACCACTGTCACGAGAGTTAGCGGCAGCTCCCCAAATCGCACCAAATAGGAGCCCCGGCTGACATTGGTCACGTACCTTGCTTGGCTGCCCCGACGGATCAGCGTAGACTCTGTTCAACAACCTCACTGCAAGCTCCTGCCTCATCTGCATGATGTACTGCCTCAAAGCCTCCGCCTCATTCCTGTCCCTTGGCGGCTCATACGCCTGGTTCAGAGGAAATCCCGCGTCGCCAGGAATTGCGAAGTTTGTGTCCAGCGAGACGTTGAAGACGCTCTTCTCCGCTTCTCTCCGTGACATGCCAGGCCTGATCTTGGAAAGCGCCTCGCTCACGAATAGGATGCCATAGATAAGCACACGGTCGGCAGGGCCTTTGATCTCGAAATTGCGAAAGAAGGTGTTAGCACGGAAGAGAGAGAGCACTTCATCGAGCGGGTCGTATGATTCGGAAGATGGGTCAACGTCGAGCTCGGAAATGTCGGCCGGAAGTGCAGGGAGAGTCTGGGCGGGTCCTCTTGTGCGGGTTCGCAGCGGCAGGAGAGCGAAGTTGCCAATCAGCTGCTGGTTGGGCTCGTCGAGGAAGATGGAGTGGTAGGCGGGCATGGTTGCGAGGTTGTGGGCCGAGCCCAGTGAAAGCTCAAGTTAATCTTGGATTGACTGACGGCTCTCTGGTACAAAGAAGTCCTCGAATATCGGTTTGCTTTTCAATGGGCGCCGAGTGGTATGCAAGTCTGGGTCTATCTTCAGGTGTAATAGCACATGTAGCCTACAGCTTGCGCTTGCGAACGTGGAGTTGGCCGCAGCGTCATCTCCACCATGCGGCTACAATTCCGCTCCATCGCGCTCGACGCGGTCCCAAAGGAAGCGTGCGGCGCGTCTCCCAAAAAGGTGTGAGGTCAAGCTGAAGCAACAAGATATCAACCTTGAACAACCACAGCTCAGTAATACCAATATTTCAATATGTCCGACTACGAAGATGATATGGACGTTGACGTCCCAAAAATCAGCTCCGATGTTCAATTTTCATCAGCCAACACCGGAAACAAAGGCAAACGCAGCGCCGCGAACCTGCCCGTAGAGATCGAAGACAACCTGCCATGGGTCGAGAAATATCGTCCAAACTCGCTCGCCGATGTCAGTGGACACCAGGACATCCTGGCCACGATCAACAAATTCGTCGATGCCAACCGGCTACCTCACCTCCTCCTCTATGGTCCTCCCGGTACCGGCAAGACATCTACGGTACTGGCACTGGCCCGCAAGATCTATGGCAACAAGAACATGCGACAGATGGTGCTTGAGTTGAACGCATCCGATGATAGAGGTATTGATGTGGTGCGAGAGCAGATCAAGACGTTCTCTTCCACCAAGCAGATCTTTGCTGGCAGCTTCGACAAAAGCAATGCGGACAGCATTGCCAACTTCAAATTGATCATCCTCGATGAGGCCGACGCAATGACATCCACGGCTCAAATGGCCCTGCGAAGGATCATGGAGAAGTACACGGCCAATACAAGATTCTGCGTCATCGCCAACTATACCCATAAGCTCAGCCCTGCTCTGTTGTCGCGATGCACGCGGTTTCGCTTTTCGCCTTTGAAAGAGCAGGATATTAGGGTACTTGTGGACAAGGTCGTACAAGAAGAGCAGGTAAACATCGCTCCCGACGCCGTCGACAGCCTGGTCACTCTTTCAAAAGGTGACATGAGACGAGCCCTGAACGTCCTCCAAGCCTGCCACGCCAGCAGCACTCCGCTCCATGTCCCCGGCGAGCCCATGAAGGAAGATAAGGATATCAAACGCGACCTCATCACACAAGAAACCATTTACGACTGTATCGCTGCGCCGCATCCTGGCGACATTGCTACGATCGCGCAGACGCTGCTTACGACTTCCAACATCGGGTCGTGTCTGAATACTATCAATACGCTCAAGCAGTCCAAGGGTCTTGCTCTCGCTGATATCCTTACTGCTCTTGGAGACCATCTCGCTGAAGTTGAGGTGCCGGCGCAGACTCGCGTGGCGTGGCTAGAAGGATTAGCTGAGATTGAATACAGACTCAGTGGAGGTGGCAGCGAGAATGTGCAGACAGGTGGCCTCGTTGGGGTTGTGAGGAATGGTGTGGGTATGATGGAAAAGGCCAAGGCCTAGACTTCCCAAGAGAAGCAGATGCGATCGGCCCCTGCTTGAATTTTGACGTTTATTTGATATTTCAGCGAGGAGTTTGGCGTTCACGGAACATTTTGCTGTGCCACCGCAGTAAAGCTGCTGTCACAAGAGTCGCAACCGAAGGTCTTATCCTTGGTTTGAGGGAATCATGATGAGTACTTTAGCTATCTAGAAAGCGAAAATTCAGACACAATAGGCCGTGACTTCCGACGCGCAGCATGTCTAGAAACGAAGTCAGTCAGTCTCCCGAGCCCATCAACCAGCCCAACTCCCCACCGATGATTCTAATAACTTCGCAGCCTCAATCTTCGTCCTCAGTCTAGCCTCACCTTTATTCTCCATTCCCAAAGATCCAATCCCACACAGCTTTCCACCAGTCCCAATGCAACCAAGCCGGCCTTGCATCCTGCCAATTATAGACTCCATCGTCGCCATCGTTTTCAGGGCCATAACCAGTATCGTACCCCGGGGGAGGTGGCGGTGGCAGAGGAAAGCCTGATGGCGGCAACACAGTAATGGAGGGAGCCATCACTTCTGTCGTGACCGAGGGCGCACCATAGGTAGCGGCGGGAGCCGTTCCGTAGACGGTTGACAATGCCGAGGGCTCGACCTCAGTGCTTGGAATGAGAGTCGGCTCTGCATCCTCAGTGAATAGACTGACGCCTGTCCCGGGAAGGGTTGGCAACGGTGCGCTGCCGCCGGCGTAGCTTGTCAGATTAGGCCACATCAGGCCTGTCGAAATCGGTGGCCGAGGCAGCGAACCGGTCGTGAAGGTGCTGTTGGGCTCAGACAATCCGGACACCCGGACAAAGGCCATGTGGCCAGGGTTCCCAATCTTAGCGACGATGGGCCCTAGAGCTATGACGCATTCTTCAGTTGACCATGTTGCCCCCAGACATGTCACGTTGCGTTCGTCGCAGCGTGACAGGCAGTAGGCTGCTGTCAGTGGCTCGCCGAAAGCATAGTCGAGGGTAGCGTCCAAGCTGTGATTGCAGAAGACTATGTACGTGACGTTGTGAGTGTCTGTGATCGTTTTGTTGTGACAGGCTGGGCATGTTGGGTTGGCTGGATAGCAAGTGTCGTTTGAGGGCAAAGTGGTGTTGGCGGATGGACTTGTCACGTTAGGCCAGGTGAAATTGGTGTATATTGGTTTTGGAAGTTGCAATGTTGCTGAGGTTGGGTAGGGCGATGCCGATGGGATACCTGCAGATGGTGCACTCGTGAAAAATTTGGTCGCGAGCGGGTCCTCTGAGCTTGTGTTGCCAGTGGTTGAGCTATTTAATGGGACGTATTCAATCTGCTCAAATGCGATCTCGCCTGGCGATTCCGTGAGCCTGGTGGTCATGCCAACGGCAGCAACGCAGATCCCGTCTTCCTGTAAAGTGGCTCCTTTGCACAGGGGTGCATTAGCACAGAACAGAAGACATTGGATTGGGGTGATGTAGTCGGCCATGGCAGTCGTTGTATCGGATAGGACGCGAGCATCACACGAGATTTCGTAGAGGGATCCATCCTCCAGGGTAACGTTCTGACCAGCACATACTGGACAGGCCAGGTTCCCGATCGAGCAGAGTTCCGAGCTCGATGGTGTTGTATCTGTAGGTAAGGGCTGGTATGCCGGCTCCGTAGCCGCCACAGGCACCACTGTAATCGTCGAAATGACCGTAGTCAGAATATCAGAGTCCGTCAGACTTTGCGATTGCGATAGAGGCAAGCTATCGATAATCAGTTGGGCTTGCAGGAGGGGCAAGCAGCCTGCGAGCAGGCTGAAGTAGAAGTGCTGCAGCATCGCTTGCACTGGATGTGATGAAAGCACGGCAAGACTGCATGGAAGCTCATGTCTCACGTCTCTTATATCAAAGTATGTCTAGATGCGTATTGCATCATGGTAAACGTGACAAGACATGTTGGGAGGACAGGAATGCGGGAAGGCCGAGGGAAATGAGGGTACCACCTAATTGGGGCTCAGTGGGAGGGCGGTCTCTACATGTTGACAACGCAAGGGAACGACGATGCATAAAGCCTGGAGTAATCTTCAGTAAGGTCTATTGGTGAATGTGCTCTTATCGTTGGCAAGCGCATGCCATAGCTGACGCGGTCGTGGAATCTGACTCGAATAGCGGATAACAGACGATCTCGACAGTACATGCAGTACGACATTGACAACCGGCAAGTCATCCATCTGTAGCAACTGGGAGTCTTTGATGCAACGCGTTGTGGAGTTTGTGAGGTATTAAAATCGCCTTGCAAAGGCCCGTGAACGTGCTCGCGATGCTGGTGGATGGATGGGCAGCAGTACAAATGGAGAGCGAAGCGTTCATGCAATGAGTCCGACCTTGTGAGTCCCATTGGTGAGAATGCCGAAGAGATCGTTTTGACTTGCTAAGCAGATGTGATAGGCAGTCTGTCATGCATCGCCTGAATCCATGTCCTGTCGGCGGTCGAGATAGACTTCGGCGCTTCGGCCGGCGGAAAGGGGCCGCGAAAGTCTACGCCGTTGATGATGGGCTCGTGCCGCGGGTTCATCTCGTTTGTTTCCTTGACACCGGCAGGGTCTGTCACTGAGACATATCCTTCACCACCCGAAGCATGCTGTGCGGTCGGCGACTCACGGCTCATCCATAGGCGGCATCAGCAGATTCAGCAGAGGGAAGCGCAACGACTGGCAAGGCGCGTCGCTCAGCTGCATTCATTGGCAAGCCTTTGTCCTTGACTGGACCGGACTGTCGCGACCCACCCTTACACGACATACCACCTGCGAGGTACCTACCTGGGTGGCCGCATCCCGCCTGAATCATGGATGCCTTCAACCGCTTGACCGGTCACCAGGAAACTGGTGAAGCAGCCACATCGCGACCAGCAAACTTCCCAGAGCCACCTCCTATACCCGAGAATGACCACCAGCTGTCGCATCGCGCGTCGCGCGCTTCACTCCCTTTGAACCGCCAACAGTCGCGTCGATCAATACACTCCTCGAAGACAAATCGGACATATCGCGCGAACGACAATGCTCCCGCGAGCGAGCAGGCATCTTCCGTTCGTCGCTCTGGTGAAACCGGGCATACCGAGGGCACCGAGGATGACTTCGAGTGGGGACCCAACCACCCCTGCTTCCCACACCCAAACCCACACTGCAATCCCACCAGCGAAGAGGCGAAACACACGAGAGTCATCAGAGTACGAAGAGACTGGCTGTCAACTGGCGATCTATACCCGTCATATGCGAATCTGTACCCGGAGATCTTGGACCCGCTCGTTTCAGAGAGCGACTTCCGCTTCCTGATCTCAAATCTCAATTCGAGGATCGAGCAAGCCTACAGTCCTTTCACGTTCAGAGCTTTCATCGACTTCCTGCTGGGAGTGTTGACGGGCTTCTTGTGGGACGACACTGGTTTCTCGGGCGCGAAGACTGGCCAGAAAGCGCTTGAACGCTTCGTCGACAATTGGAATGCCCAAAAGGCAAAGGAAAAGCAAGAAGTGAAGCTTGTGCAACCCAGACGGACTGGTTTCACGGCCTTGGACTTCATCATTCCTGATCCTGGCATCGACCTTGCGTCCGACGATGGCGCGCCTGGTGCAGGCTAAGCTTTGCGAACGGGGCGCGTTGTAGATGCTGCGGATTGCAGACATCCCTGATAGTGGTCTTTGGTCCGACTAAGATTCCCAATACCATTTTCAACGCGCTATAGACCAACGCGACTATCTATCCCGACAAGAGACGGCATTGTGCGCGACACCACCAGCTGGCACCCATCTTTATTTCCCGTTCGGATACAGACTGCTGTCGCCTCCTAGCGTATATGTCAGCTACTTGCCTCCGCAGCACCCTGGACAGCTGTGATTTGCGCTTTCAACCCTGCCAGCCTCCACGTAAAGCCGATAGGCATAGCTATGCGCAACATCAAGGGCGGTGAGCACAGCAAGCGCACGGGGTCTCCTGAGCTATGAATTAACTGGCAAGCCGTACGCCCGGTATGCCATGCTCAAGTCAAGAACGCAAGAATGCTTCACGGATGGCGATCGAGTCGACCGGATGGAAGGCGACCATATCAATGGAGAAAGTCTTCATCACTGTGGGGTCCTCTCAGATGGTGGGATAAGAAGCAGGATCAACGAATTTTGATGCACATATGAAAATTAGCCAGGACCGCGGGACATAATGTATAATCAGGCTGCTGGACAGCCTTTGTCAAAGAGCCTGAACGGCTCATCCATGTGTACATAATAAGCTTTAGCGCATTCGGAAAGAGATCCACTGTGGCATACCAGCCAGGTATCTTCCCAATTCTCATAAGGGAACACCAACGCCTCGCTGAATTCAAAACAAGCATCAAGCAATCATCAATCCTCAGTAGCATCAGCCCATCCGCTGCCTTTTGCCGCCTCCGCCGCGCTCGTCTCTGAGCCGCTTTTGCTCCATCTCCTCGCGCATGATCCTCTCCGTGTTGCTCATCTTCTTTTCTGGCTCAGGCATGGGCGCAGCTTTTTTCCCTGCAAGCGCGTTCGTTTTCTTGCCACCGCCCATGAGGGGATTGGATTTTCTGCTCTTCAGCCCGCCTAGAGATATTCTAGGAGCGGCTGCAGGCGCTGGTGCTGCAGATGGCGCGGCAGATGCCTGTGTATCTGGCTTATCCTCGCCAGTCGAGGGTGGATGGGCTGTGTCGTGTGCGGAGAAAGAGTCAATAGCAACGGGCTCGTCTGCTTTTGCTTCCTTCCCGGCTTCCGTAGGCTTCGGAGCGGCTTTGGCACCCAAGCTGAAGCTCAATTTGACCGGCTCTTTGCTGACCTCCTCCAAATTCGGCTTCTCCTTTTCATCACCCTTTCTCAGTGCCGCCTGTATCTTCTCTTGTTCTTTCGCAGCCTCCCTCGCCCTCTTGATCTGCTCATTCAAGAGCTTGCTCTCCAAATCCTCGCTACCCTTAGCTTCTCTCTCACTCCTCTTGATCGCTTCCCTCCTCGTGACAGCGTCGGCCGAGTCATCAATGAAAGAAATCTCCAGCCCCCTCTCCCCCTCCTCCACGCGACACAAACCCTCCCGACCCAAAAACTTCGCAAACTCCGTCAAGCTCGGCCACTTGGTCGAGTTCATGTGAACGTGCTCTTTGTCGCGAATGTATTCTTGGTAAAAGTTGTTCATGTGCACCTTCTTCTCGCCGTGGCTCGTCTTCAGCAGTCGGAGGAAGTCGCGCTTGAACTGGTTGCTGTACTCGTTGATGTACTTCTTTGGATCCTCGCCGACTTGCAGCATGTTGCGCACGTGCGACTCCGACATCGTGTGTTGCTTGAACCCGTTCTCGTCTCGGCATTGCTTTTCGCAGATTTGGCAGTACCATCGCAGGCGCTGTAGGCCCTTGGCTTTCATTTTGTTCGCGACATACTTCGTGCTGCCTACTTCGGCTTTCGGCATGGTAGCGGTGTTTTGGGAAGGTTTCGCGCAACTTGCGATCGCTTTGCGCCGGTCGGCTGGGAGTTGTGTCTTGCGCAGGAGGAAATGGCGTGGAAGAAGTGGAAGTAAGGTATGAGGTAGCCCCAGTCCGCAGGCTCGCCAGGGTCCAGAGCGGATTACCTAAGCAAGCCAAAGCGCGTTGCGGCTTTCCCGTTGTGGCTTCACTCGAGCTCATAAACACGTCGTAAACGCAGCCATTTGATGCGACGGGTTACACCAGAACGGGATTCTCCCGTAGTTGCATGCCACTATTGAAGAATACTGTGTGGCAGATCATGCCGAGATCGCCCAGAAGAGCTGGAACCAACAGCGTTTCTCAATTCGCGTAATGGCACCATTTTAATATCTTCTTGCTGCTGCGTCCTTTCTGCTGTGGGGCTGATCGACACTCCGTAGAAGGTGTTCAGGCATTCAGTGACTTCTGGGATCAGAAAAGTGCAAATTTGGTATCGTTTACGGTTGGGAGAGAAGGTCCGTGTCACGATATACTGAAGCTTTGGATACCTGGTTTCGGACAATACCGCCATTGAACAACTCAAAGCATATGGACGCAAAGAAAGTATTGATCAAAAAGCCCAGATTGTAGGAAACGCCTCGCTCATATCGACCAGCATATCATTGCTCCAAGTGCAAAAACGGAGATGGTCATGCGGTTGATTACGTTGAGATTTCATTCGAGTCTTGATGCTCGCTGTATCAAATCTGCACCCCATGCTCACATTCACTGCAACCAGCTAACATCCTCCCTCAGCCTTCTCGTAACCTCATCCATGTCTAGGTTCAGATACTTTTCCACAAGCCTGGGCAACTCCACATTGTCATGGCTTCCCGCAAGATCCCTGACCAGCTCGTCACGCATCTCGCCCGCTGCGTAAGCGTACAGTGTGACATCAACACCCGTGTGGCCGCCAGTCGACCACGCAAGGCCAGTCTGCGCGTTTAAGAGATCGGCGAGATCCTGAGCAAAGTCCTCGGACTGCGCGAGCGCTGCACTGTCAGCGTTGCTGATACCGTACGCTTGCGCTAGGTCTGCTGCGTAGTCTGCCGCAGAGTCTCCGCTGTAAGCTTCCATGGCGCTCTGCAGATACTCGACGGAATGGTTCGCGCCTGCCAGAGGGCGAGGATCCCATTGCGATGGTAAAGTCAGACCGCCAGTCTCGTGGTCTGCGACAGACATCATGACTGTGTCGGGGTGCTCGTCGATCCAGGACTTGACTAGGTCTACGACGCGGTTGTACTCGAGGACGTCATGCAAGTGGGCTGCGCCGTCGTGAGCGTGCGAGGAGTGGTCGATGCGGGACGCTTCGATCATGATGAAGTAGCCTGGTGTTGCCGTGCAGTTCAGGCCGGTGCACGTTGTCTCGCGAGTGAGAGCCTGGAGAGCGAGCTCGGTCATTTCTGTGAGCGAGGGCTCGCGGTCGGCTTCGGGCTGCTGCTGGCGGTCGATTTCGTATGCGAGATCGGTGTCGCCGCTGAAGAGTCCGAGGTAGGGGAGCGAGATGTTCCGGCCCTGCTGGAGGGCGGTGAAAGATTGGCGGTCCTGGGCGACGTAGTAGCCGTTGGACTCAGCGTGGCTGGTGAGATCGATGTCGTCCTCACGGCAGGAGTCAGGGTCAGACGACGGCTTGAAGTAACAGGCACCCCCGCCGAACAGGACATCAACGCTCTGGTTGAGAGGGTGACTGTAGCCGACCTGTTGCTCTGAAATGAAAGCAAGGCCATTGCGGGTGATGGTGTGGGCGGAGAAAGCGGCCGGAGTCGCGTGGTTGATGGTACTTGTGACAACGAGACCTGTCTTCATGCCAGCCATCTTGGCTGCCTCGAGGACGCTGCCGACGGGCTCCTCGGCAGGAGTAATGCCGATCATGCCATTGTTAGTCTTGAATCCCGCAGCAAGTGCCGTGCCAGCAGCAGCGGAATCAGTGACGAGGTTGTTGGAAGAGTGGGATCGGACGTTTCCAACAGGAAGCTGATCGATGGGAATGGCATTGAGCAAAGGCTGTTGGGGAGTAGCTTCGCCGTCCATCATGGCCTCGTACGCTCTGACGAGCGTCTGAGAGGCCGGACCCATTCCATCTGGGATGATGTAGATGAAATTCCTGGGCTGGATGGCGGCCGTAGCTGCCTGCGCAAGCGCGGCGGTAATGAGAGTGGAACGCATCGTGGAGGCTCACTTGCCAGATTGTGGACGCTCATGACTCTGACGGGAAGCCTAATATATGTACAATTCTTTTTCTTGCCCGTTTCCAGGCAATCTGGGATGCAATCTTCATCTCGGCTGGGAGAGGACCACCGCGTTGCATGTGCGAGGAATGACAGCATCAGACTGCAAAACGTGGGCAAGCGCCTAGACGTCGAACGATAAACGAGATGAGAGAACGAATGTGTCCTTCCTAGAAAGATACAGATAGTGGGTCTACATATTGGAATGGAGGTGTTGCCGAGCTTCTGTAAATCAACGATTCTGAACTTTGTCGCTCTGAGCATATCTGCGAATGACTGCTTGAGGGCAGGCGCTGACTGCCAGAGATCATGTGCGAAGCGTCCAGATCATGATTCGCTAGTCGGGCGCATGAGAGAATGGCTTGAAGACCTACATCACAGACGACAAGCCCTTGGCCTTCAAGCGACGTCTTGGGTATTACTCCACGTGGGCCGGACTGACTCGCGGACATTTCTTTGCATCTTGTCAGCAAACAACCGTTGAATCTGATTGTTCGGTAAGCATGTCATTTTATTGTTTTTGTTCTGTCGTTCTTCGCGGAAGTCTTTTCTTTCAGCTCGTCTTCTCAAATTCTAGCTCCAGCCTTGCTCTCCTTCAAAATACCCTTCTCCTCCAACTCTCTCACCAAACTGGCCAGCATAAAGTCACAGCCATGCGCGACAACTAGACTCAGCGACACAGGCAGGTACTCTTCCTGCAGCGTGACGGTACTGTTATACGGGATCTCGCCGATCGGCACGACCACTTCCGCGCCTTCTGCGTATACAGATGCACGTCCGTCGGAGAAGCCCAGCGGTGGGGTTGTGGGAGCGTCGAAGTATTGGTTACGGTAGTTGGTCACGCCCAAGTTTTGTGGGTAGATGAAGATGCCGTTCGAGCAAGTTGCATTGTTAGGCGTGCCGTAGCCGCTGGTCGACCACTGGAAGAAGGGGAATGTCAGCTGCTTTGCGGGTCTTGTATCGTGTGGATGGGCAGTGAGAGGTCTTACCCAATTTTGGAAGACGGTCTTGTTCTGAACTGCGGTGTCGTACTCCGACGAATGGTTCTGGCCCCATTGCCAGCGCACGAGAGGACCAGGGTTTATGAATGGGCGGCGCCCACCGTTTTGCGCAGCGTAGTCATCAAAGAAGGGTTGACCGAGACGAGTGAATTGGTCGACGCTTGTGAGCACGGCATAGGTGCTGTACAGCGTGTCCGAAATGTTGGCGGAGACATTGAGAGGAGGCGACTCCGCCCAACGCTCGGTGATATTTGCCGCACTGCGGTTGGCACCGAGGAAGTCCTCTAGCTGGTCAAGGAAACCTTCTACCAGAGCATTAGTAGGACCTTCCTTATCAGAAGCCTCAGCAGAGTAGTAGATGCTCTTCGGGTACGAAGTGTAGCTGTCGGTAAAATTCGGATACCAGGCGCGAGTGACGTCTGCCCACAGCGAGCCACTTCTCGCCAAAACGCCCGCTGTGTCAAGAGGAGGACTTAGTGGGATAACGTGGTCCATGGAAACAGCGCCGGTCGAGGGCCGGTTGCCGTAGACACCTTGAGCGCCAGCAGGCCCTCTCATAGAGCCTCCAGTGTCGCTACCCACAGCAATGTCAAGCCAGTCGTAAGCCCCGATGGCCGCACCGGAGCCTGAGGAAGACCCCGAGGGAGCTTGGTAGCCGTCTCCTCGGGGATTGAAAGGACAATGTACGTCTACCCAGTCGGCTGTGGGTCGGTCACCATTTGCAAATTGCACGGTACCGGTCTTACCGACAAGTACAGCACCTAGATCAAGTAATCGCTGGACAGATGGAGCAGTGACGTTCTGCTCAGGGTAGAGATAGAAGTACGCCCGGTTGCCACCGCTGGTCTTAAGTCCTTTGATATGATAGATATCCTTGACTCCGAGTCTGAGTCCAGCAAGAGGTTGCTCTGCACTTTTCGTATAGTAGAGTCGAGAGGGTACGGCGACACTCAGCGCCATGAGATTCTGAGTTGCGGCCGGTAGAGGGAGAAATCCACCGCGATGATCGCTAATACTCGTCTGGGTGAATGCCAGAAAGTCGTCCGTGTACAAGCGGTAGGCTTCGAAAACCTCACCGGTCCTAGCAGACACAAAGTATGGCCCGTTCGGCAGAGGACTTGAAAGTGAAGCCGCAGTCAGATCGGGGCTTTCGGTGTCGTTAGTGAAGAAGGTTTTGGTGTGAGAAAAGTTCCCTTCGCTCGCACTCGTGGTCACGTTGGGCACGAATGTTCCGTTGCCACTGTAGGTCAGATACACGGCGCGGAGGAATGCCTCTTGGAATACGTCGTCGCCGGAGGTGAATTGCTCAACCGTATTTTGAAGATCTGATGGACCGTACTCCTGGGCGTGAGTGTGAATGATGGTCATTGGGAAGAGATCCGACCCAAGGCTTGCCGGTGACTCCAAGAGGTATCTAGGAGCTACATCCAGCATCGCAACGGACATTCCGCCAGCATAATATGGAATTCCGCCGAGGGTGACAGTCGTGCCATTGTCAATCAGGGTTGAGGCGAAGACTGCAGTGAGGTGGAATAGTGACCACAAGAAGCTCGCACCCGGACCGAGCATTGCGGACTTCATGGCTGCTGACGATGAGGATGTCGCCGACGGTGAGATAGAGACTGTGATGCGAACGAGGCCATGACCTAGCTTTAATGCCCTCGGGTATACTAGAAGATGATCGTGGAGCTTTTGCAGACGGTGAAGATCGGAGTT
This sequence comes from Septoriella neoarundinis, assembly GCA_022813125.1. NCBI lineage: Eukaryota > Fungi > Ascomycota > Dothideomycetes > Pleosporales > Phaeosphaeriaceae > Septoriella > Septoriella neoarundinis. The sequence continues at coordinate 33,599 of JAKLND010000012.1, read as the reverse complement.
TGCGGCATTACACTCAGCGGTCAATCTCAGATAAGAAGGTAATGTGTAAAGGAAAGACGGTAATTGTGTAAAACGTCTATGGGAGATACGATGGATTCACTCTACGATTGGGTATCTTGCTTAACCGCACGCTTCGCAGATAAGGTAATCCGGGCATTATTGCCGATCCTGGCAGGATTTGGTCCCGCCGCGAGGTACCGCAGCACTGCCTCCATGGCTCTAGCAAGCTTCTGTGCGTTGGTGGATCTAAGGGCGTCGCAGCAGAGTGGGCGAGCTGCGGAGAAGTTAGCCAAGTGATAGATTCGCGCGACTTGGCAGGATTGGCACAGATCAGCCTGCGGGCTCCCAGGCCGTCAGTCCTATCTGCGTGAAGATGGTGGAGTTCCTTATCGGCCGCTGTGACCGTGCTGCGAGAGCCTGATGAAGCTGCGAGCACCAGCGTCTGTTTGGCAGCGCGGAAGACAATGAGACCCTGCATTCTCCACGTGGCCGTGAACTGCCAACGGATCGCCGGGTTTCGATGAAGTCGGGACGACATAAGGTACTACTATAGTTCAGCAATCGTCGTGGTTGTCAAAGCCCGATCTCCGAGGACGGCGGCGCTGACTCCACCCTGCTTTCGGCCATGGACCCCGCACCACAACTTGCCAGCAACGCAGAGTGTAGAAGATGGAGGGGAATTCGGTCGACGATAATGTATTTCCATGGCTAGAAGTGCCCACAGAACAACGCGAGAGCCGCACCCTCGCCAAGGATGTCATCACGAGTGTCGTATGCTGTGTGTTTCAAGGAACCTCCAATCTGTACCTTGCAGTTGACCGACCATACCGACCAGCCGGGTGACCCCGCCAAGCCATCACGCGAGCCAAGAAGGTACCGGACGAAGGCCCTGCAGTCGGAGTGATAGTAATCCCACGGCGTGACGGCTCTACCTACCTAGGTCGTAGCACGTAAAGTACACAATCCCGTTGTACCCTCCGGCCTCGAAGTCGGTCTGGTTGGCGAGAGGATCATGCTTCGTGGAGAGCGACCCGTCCCCGATGCGCCAGGCCAGACGTGCGAATTTCGCCGTGCAATGGAAGTACCAGCGCGTGCCAGATATATCGTTCGCACGCTTGGGTGGATGCATCAGCCGTCGCTCTGATGTTCTCCAAAAGCGAGAGAGGTGCTGTATGAGCACGGTTTGAACCGCATACATGTATGCGCTGCTGGGGGCTGGCCGGCAGAAAGGTATGGCAGAGAGCGGAGCCAGCGCCACTTGCCTCCCCACGTTTCGGCAGCGGGTAACGGGCCGTCTGGCAGCCGACGGGCGCAAGTCCGAAAGCGAAGCGTGCGTGCACGCCTGGAGACGGACGACGTCTAGCGCAATAATATCACGGGCGTTGATGACGTCCTGACCCTCTGCCTTCGCAGCACATCATTCACACTGCGGTTCGCCAGATCATGAAGGGCTCAGCCTCGAGCCTGCGCGGCGGCCAGCCCCAGAAAGCTGCGAGCGCCGGCACGGGCAAGCCTGGCGCCTCCAAGGCTAAGCGGGGACGCATAACCACGGTGGGTGAGGTCACCAGAGTCATGTGCGGAACAGCGCTCATGCCCGCCACAGGTTGCTTGCGAACAGTGCAGGAAGAAAAAGATTAAGGTGTGCCTCTCGCCCTCGCCTCTTCCGCCGGTCTATGTCGAAGCTCAAGCTCGTGTGGCGAATCTGCTCGAATGCCTTGTCTGACCTGACCATCACATAGTGCGATGGCGTCCGTCCTACATGCCAGAAATGTCTCGACACGCTCTCCACATGCTCGTACTCTGCAGATGCGGACGCTACGCCAATCATTGCCCTGAAACGCAAATTCATCGCTCTTGAGCAAGACCATATGCGCGACAAGCGCAGACTCGATCTCATCTCTTCCCTGTTGGCATCGCCTCTGATTCAGGACGACCATGGTGGTCCCCATGACTCAATATCGACCAGGAGTTGTTGTGCTTCGATGGATCTGTTGAAAAGTCTCGCAAGCCTGACACAAAACAGCATCGATGAAGCACCCGATCAAAGCACCCCCGAGGTTGACGACACAACCGAATCCCCCATTACCTGCTCCTCACCCAGTGACATGCCCTCAACTCACGACCAGCAAGATCAATCGACGCTCACATCACCCACACTCATCACGACAAGATCATCGTGTCATGCCAAAAACCATGCCGCCTTCTTGGTACAGATCTTAGCTTCAGCAACGGATTTTGACAGTGCTGGTTTACTAGCTCGAATCAGAGGTGGCGAGAATTGGAAGGAACTCGTTCGATCTTTCACTTTGGAATCCAATGGTTCTGAAGATGCAGCACGGTGAGTGTGGCCGACGCGTGCGTTCGTAGTGAATCTCAAGCTACAAAACGCCTTCATATCACAAGAAGCGGCTAGTCCCCGCGCAAGGCAAGCGTTGCTAATGCTCAGGTCTCAAAAGGTCAAACAGTGCCCTACAAACATCGCGGACGGGCAAAGACAATAAGGCCTGGCTTCCTACAATTTTCGATCGCCAATATTTTGTGAATGTGGGCCGAATCCCTTTAGAGGGCGCCAAACCGCTGGTGGTAACACGATACCATCCGTCGGTGAATTTTGGCAATCTTCCATTCTCCAACGCCATTCAGGCCAACCATTATCCGCCACTGGTTCAAAACGCACAAGAACGAAACTTCCATGCCCCCCAGTGGGCCATGCAAACAATCAATAACACCATGGCAAGTGTCGACCCCTTCGAAGACATCTGCTGTAGACTAGCGGCCGAAATCGCGAACTTAGGAGATGCCACGGCGCTGTGTGGATCCCACGCTTGGGTTCGAGCCGTCGATTGTGAAGATGTCTTCAACCGAGCACCCAGGTTATCACAGGTAGTCGCTCAAGTCGTCCACAGCATCAAGCTCGAAGCGGAGGGCTCCACATTCACCCCGTACGCAATGATGCACTGGTACTGGACTCTTTGGAGGTGGATGCTTTGCCCTTCGGTGGAAAACTACCGCGACATGCCAGAAGTCGCGAGACCCACGCCTTACCAGCTGTTCGTAATGCATCCCCGCGTCTTTGACTTCCTCATTCGGCCGAGCCTGCGCGATCTGATGTGCCGCTACGAGAACCCTGACGCTCGATGGCTCACGGAAGCCGCTGCGACTATCGAGTGCGATTGGGAACTACCACTGCATCAAGCTCTAGAGATCAACCCGGAGACTGGGGAAGAAGACCTCAGCCCGGCTTGCAAGGTATTCACACCCACCATCCCTTTGCTTTCTCAGTGGCTTAGCATGCTTACATTTGCCCTAAGATGCACATTTCGCAAGAAAAGAACTGGTCCTTCGGCTCCGGCGTCAGGCTGTTCCTCGCTGACGCCGATGTCTATATTCGGATAAGGTGAGATCGGCGCACTCCGTTAGGCAGAGGGATTTCACTGATCGGGACCAGGAACAATTTCGTCAGCTCGCTCTCGGAGTCGGCTGATTAATGTGCTTCACGATGTCTACGACTCTCGTATACCGTTCGATGCGACGACACAGGAGCCGCGTTACAATTCACATTTCGTCTTTGGGCTGGAGGGCAGAAGCTTCAGATCAATTCAGCCTGGTCGGGGAAAGGGAGGCGCTGGGCGCCGAGTATCTTCATTTGCGGTGGGGTATCCTTATGAGGCTGGCATTGTTTTAGTACATTCCAAGTCTTCTTCGGTTTCTCAGTGGTCTGACGAGAGTACGACTGTACTCGACCGGCCTCAGTCTTAACTTGACGCTTCAATTGTCGGCCTTCGCATGTATAGTAAACGCCGAAGCCTCAACGATTACGTACCAAAGAACAGACATACAAATTTGAATTCGCCTTGACTGTTTTCCGTCCACCTCGAGCTATGCATCCGTGCGAATGCTTGATATCTGCGTTTCGTAAAATCTCCCCGTCAACGTTATATGCCCGCCCTTGCTACGCCAACTGCTGCCGGCGGGCATTCCCGTGCCCACCATGTTCCGGCCCTCACAGCAATAAGGTACCCTGTCGCAGCCTTCCGATCGCGATGGAAGATTCCGACTCAAAGGCCGGCATCGCCCGCGTGGAAGAAGCAATTACTCGTCCGCGATTTCGCTGCGGACTTCATGACCGTGACAAAGTGGGAGAGACGGCTCGCAGGAACCGAAATGGGATGTCATGTGCGAGGCCAGTCGCTGCAGCCTCGCTGAGCGTCCAGGGCGGCACCTTCGTTCTTGACAGACCGCGACGCTGCTGCTCGTCGTCTTGAACTTCCACGGGACTGCTAGCTGTGCCACCTTCCGAGCAGAGCCCGGGTGTTGCGTGGAGAGGAGTTGGTTCAAAGAGTGAAAATGGTGAAATGGCCGGGAAGCTCAGCAAGAATGCATTGGCTTGCATGTGTATTGTTACATAGTGTACAGTGTGGCGCCGCAGATCTGAAATCGATGGCGCTGAAGTCATAAGCTGATGATGCACGTCGTTGACTCTGAAGCTCCCCTCAATACCACGCCTCGTCAGGCATTCACCTTCGAGGGCCACGAGACTCTAAGCTCGCGCTGGCAAGCTCACCTTCCTCAATTCCATGATTCTCCTCCTGGCCTTTTCCACGTCGACCTCCTCCCCTTCTTTTGTGAATTCCTGCGGCGGATCACTCAGACCCACGCCGGGGGATGGGCTGTCACCCCGGAAAAGATCCGCATAGCCCCTCTGAGGAGGGCGCTGCCCGTTGGCGATTGCGGCGTCGACGGACTGGATGTACGCCTTGTCGTGGCGGTCCGCCTCGGCGAGCAGGTATGTGATGAGCTTCCAGTTCTCGTAGCGTAGTTGACCGAGGGGCACCTTGGTTGGATCGACGATCTTTGGGGGCTCTTTTGCCGTTTCGGTTTCGGCGGAGGGCGAGGGAGCTGCTGAATCGGTGGTGAGCTCGTCGTAGAGTTTGCGCATCTCGGATTCGGGGAGCTGGACGTCCTTTGGGGGCGTAAAGAGGAGCATGGGGAGGTGTTGCGCGGAGAAGTCTTGGACGCCAGTGTTGTCCCTGGTTCGGGCTTCGAAGTCGTCGACATCGGCTTCGATGCTTGCAATCTCTGATAAGAGGCTGTCGAAGTCTGCCGGTGGAGACGTGCTCGCAGGCGCGTCTAAGCCTGCTTCAAGACGAGAGATGGCGCCGTCTCTCTCCCATTCGTCAAGATACGTCATTTCATCGATCGCCTTGTGAACCAAGTCGGGTGTTTGCGTAATAACACAGGCGTTCACTAGTATATGCAGATCGGTAGCATCGGGATATTCTTTCTTCGCAGCGCGCTCCTCCACTAGCCAACCCCACGCCTTTTTGAGAAGTTCTGTGTCGCCAGCCGTGCCGGCGGCGGCGAGAATGCAGCGCCGTGTGACGAGACTTGGCTTTGCATTACGCTTATGCGCCTCGCGCAAGATCTCAGTGACAGCCTCTGCTGGGCGACCAAGACCTGCAACTTGAATAATCATTGTGTTAAAGCCAGCAATGCTCGGCTGCACATCGTATCGATCGCCCAGATCGAGTATCTTGCTAAAAATGCGCTGAATCGCCGCGGCGAGTCGAAGCTTCTGCTCTGCATGCAATGAGTCCACGCCTTCGATGCGTAGCATGTCTGCCAGCACAATGACGATCTCAGTAAGGCCGTTGCGGGGAATGGTTCCTCCGGCGCCCAGCTGAATGTACGAGGCAGAAAGCATCGCCTTGACGGTCAGCGCGTATGTTCGAGCATCTGTAGGATCGGCGCTCCGCCTGAGCGCAGAAAGGAGGGCGCGAAAATGGCTATTTCGAACCGTGCTACCGCCTTTGCATGCCATCGCAAAAATCGTGTAGGCCTCTGATATGGGACGCTCATCCAGGAAACTAGTGTAAAGCTGGGAGTCTATTTTGTAAGGCCGCATTTTGAGCATAGAATCGAGAATGAGGTATGCGTTGTGCGAGTCACCTCGCATCAATCGAGCGAGCATGATCGCAGAGGGCAATTGCGGCGGGAACTTAATGGCAACATCACGCTCGCGATCAGGCAAGATGGATCCGGGCGAGAGCTGGTAAGAAAGCAACTCCGATTGGGTGAGCGTCGCCAACCCTCTTTCGTAGAGTGCCTCGAGAGCCTCCAGCTTAGTGTCCTGAGCTGCCAGCAACTCAATCGCTGCGCTGTAGACGGATGGATCAGTCGGCCCACCCTCTGTATCGCGCAAGTAACTCCACAGCTGGTTCCCGGCTTCCCAAGAGTTGGTAGCGGTCAGGTAGCGCAGTATGTGTCCCACTGCTTGTCCGTTCGTTCGAACCAGGTTGTGAGATTTGATGGTTGGTATGAACGCCTGTACGAAGTCCGAGACTACCTTCGCGGTGGCTGCATCCCTTTCCGCCTCTGGAAGACTCTTTTGTATTCTCGCCCAAAAAGCTATCGCTTGGGTCAAAGTTGTACGCACTGGATTGATAATGAGTTCCTTGCGCCTGATGCTCCGGTAGATGGTAATGGCCGTGTGGAGGTCCCCATTCTTGCTTGCTTCCCGGATTGCGCGCTGTTGGGCGACCAAGCGGTCCTCTTCCGCCTCGCCAAGTGATCTTGAACGTCTGGCTTCCTCGTCGGTCCGGGGGGAATATTTCCGTATTTTGGCTGGTTCGCGCTGTGTTCTATTGCTTGCGGCGCGTTTGGGTTGCTGTGTGAGGGAGGGAGACGTCGGGGCGGTGGCCGCGCGCCGACCAAAACTCGTCAGCCATGTCCTGTGCGACTGCAGTTGAACCTGCGCGCGCAGCAGTCTGGCAGCGAGCATGGGTGTGGTATGCCGCGAGAAGGTCGTCGGCGTCGAAGGTATTGAACGAGGCTCGTGGCACGCAAATTCACGTGAATCTTAGACTGCGCAAGACGTTCGGGGGTCCGCATAACCCTAACCCTGGTAGCGTGGCCTGCCCCGCCCGCTCATCTCAGCCTGCTGAGGCTCGGTGTGGCTGCGTGCGCGAAAGTGCAGCCTTGCGGCCTGACATGCCACCTCTCCTCCCATTGGCAGCACCGGCTTCACTTCACCACCCAGCAAACATTCAAGCCACGCTACCATACCAGCAGCTCACCAACCCTGTCCTGCGTCCTGCCCTCCTCCCGTGTCTGTCTGCCACTTTGGTCAAATCCGGAAGACCTCCAACCCTCCCCTTCCACTCTGCGCAATCCCCACCGCAACCATGGCGCCGAACATGTCCCTGTTCAGCGTGAACGCCATCCTCCTGCTCTCCGCCGACGACAACTCGCGCATCCTCACAAAATACTATTCGCCGCCTCACCCTCCCGCCAACGCCGGCAACAACTTCCCCGGCGCCAACCCCTACCCCACTCTCAAAGACCAGAAGGCGTTCGAGAAGGGCCTCTTGGAGAAGACGGCCAAGTCGACGAACGATGTCATCCTATACGACAACAGGATTGTCGTGTACAAGACGGAGAGCGACGTCATGCTGTATGTCGTCGGGCCTGCGGACGAGAATGAAATCATGCTGTACAGCGTCGTGCTGGCGCTTAGAGATAGCTTGAACATCCTCCTGAAGTGAGTACACCCCGCCAATGCATACGTACCTTTGAGCTAATCGCAGATCTCCCTCGCAGAAACTCTGTCGACAAGCGCACGCTCATCGAAAACTACGACCTTGCCTCCCTCGCCATCGACGAAATCGTCGACGACGGCATCATCCTCGAAACCGACCCTGTCGTTGTCGCCAGCAGAGTCTCGCGCCCGCCTGCCCAGGACACACCGAACATGCAGAGCGTCGACCTCAGCGAAGAGGGTCTGCTGAAGCTGTACCAATTCGGCAAGGCGAAGCTGGGCGAGAGGCTGAGGCAGGGCCTGTAAGGAACGCACTTTTGACTGGTCTAGCGGGGCGTTCAAGGAGTTTGCTTTGGAATTGGAGAAGACGCCTGGGCGGTTCGCATGGAATATGTTGTGCCATAGGTGGCTCATTCATGGATAGACGGGACGAAGCGGCACCACATTACGATGACAGCTGGACATCGCGAGAAGGGCAACAACAAAAAAGAGTCCGCTCATGACTCCAGCGACACAACGAGACCATGCTTTTAGCGGAATGCAATTGCAAAAGCCCGTTTCGATCAACTCAGTCACATTTGTCTCACTTACGGGTTTATGACTTAGGCTCTTACACGCAAATCCGAAGCCTGACCCTAAAACCTATCACTCTGCCGTAATGGATTTCACAGCCCTCACTCCACCGATCCACTCCCCTTCCGATCCAGCAGAACATCCCTTCCCCCCAACTCCCGCATTCCAAACTTCTCCTTATACAGCCTCTCAGCCCCCGACCCCCGCTCAGCGATCATAATTGTGCCCCGCAAATCCGGCATCGACGACAGCGTCTCGTCCATACGTTCCAGCACCCAGCTCGCGAGACCTTTGTTCCTGTGCGAGGGCTGGATGTAGATGTCGTTGATGTAAGCGACGGTTACGTGGTCGGTTATCATGCGGCCGAAGCCGACAAGTTCTTGCTGGTCGGTGGTGGTGGCGGTCAGGATTGCGAAGCAGATTGAGTTGGTCAGCAATCGTTGCAGCTGTGGTGTGGTGAGTGGTTTGCCCCAGTGGAAGTCGGGTTGGGAGAAGAGGGCGTTGAGCTGGGGCAGTGGGATGCTGGAGATGGAGGTAGTGAGGGTGTAGGCGCCGCGGCTTTGGGGGGTTGGGAGGGTCATTCTCTGGGCTTCGTTGGCGACGAGACAGTAGGCGGGCATGGGAAAATTTGGATGCATTTCGGCGTACATGGTCTGAAGAGAGACGGAAGTGAGTCACGATGGGCATTAGATGTCGAGTCATCATCGTGATGTGAGCCGGGCGATAACGCGTGCTGTACCTACTTGACAGGCAAATGGCGGGCTTGTACGATGTACGAGTGGTTGCATTGCAGGTCGATTCGTGTTGTGCTGAGGGAGTTCAGGCGATGGATGTGCGGTGCTAGGATATCATATATTGGGTCGAAATCACATCACGATTCTATGAACGCTCAGAAGACCGCGCGAGCGATGCATTCGCACGACGATCGTTCGTCTCGTCTCTAGGATACTCAAGAGCGGTGTTGTTAATGTGCCGTGAGGGATGCGCGGCTGAGTGGTTGAAGTGATGATTGTATGACCGTCATCTCGGACATATCAGAAGTTGCCTACATCACTTATGCCAGAGTTTGGTCTAATGATCGTGTGTTAAGAACGAATACCGACTATGTCTGCCTGCCTCATCCGACTCATGAGACAAGCCATCGAAAGATATCATAAGGTATACGAATAATTACCGCGAAGATGCATGAAGTGTGACCCGTTGGTGATGGGTACATCACGGTCTGCACATGCGCAAGCGAATACAAGCATCATCATCCCGGGGAAAACTCTATATCCTGTGTGTGAAAACCGTTCTACCATGCCAGTAGACGTTCCATGATGACGAGGTGATCAGTCTTCACTATAGGCTGTTACACGGTAGTCTACTACTACGGGCCTCAACTCCGGCTTACAAGATGATTGATGACACGAACGACTCACACTTAAGCCACGAAAAGTGCCACCTACTCCAGGCGCCGGCAGAAGGTTTCCATTTCCCCTGGTTTCCCCAGATGAGTAATCCTCCCGTCCCCACACCCGCCGCGTTCCGTACCAGCGATCGAGCGAAACGGCGCACGGGCAGAGACGTCTCACGATGAATTAGACCTACGCGGTGGGAAGATCACTCAGTCTCCGGCGATGAGTCCGATTCTGTGGGATGCCCGATTTTGAGGGAGGAAGTGGTGCGGCAGCCGAGGCTTCGAAGGTTGTTCTTCAATCTCGGTAAGGAGACTTTGTGTCGCTGGGCTTGGGCTTAGGGAGATGTCTGAGCGCGGGAGATGCGAGTCGTGAGGAGAAGGCAATGGCTTGCGCATTGACATCAACGTTCAGGCAGGATTCTGTATGTTAGAAACCGGATATCGGGCGGATGTGGTTGAGTCGATAGTCTGTATATCGAGAGAGTTTGGGAGCAGTCATAACAATCTACGGATGTCAGACGTGCTTGCTCCGGTACTGAATAAAGACGATTGTCGCAAGCCTCGTGCAGACGGAAGAATGTCACATTATCGGTGGGAGACACGATAGATCGGCATAGCAGCAGACAGCAGGGATTGCAGCGGGCGCCGCCTCCCGCCGATCGGAGAGGGTGGGATGATTGCGGATCATGCAATCAGGATGGGGTGTTGGCGGGTAAGGGAGAGATCATGATGGGAGGTGTGCGGATGTGGCAGCTCCTGACGCGCGCCTCAAAGCCTCGCCGTTCGCTCTAATGAGAATAAAAGCACCTGAGGCAGCATGAAGGCCGGGCGGTGAAGCGCTGGCAGGCCGCGCCGAGCATCCGCCAGACGCCAGCGACACGAAGGCAGCGCCGGCGCGGCGTGCCTGAGGTGCGCGGTGCGTCGTGCGGCGAGCCTTGTCAGTGTCCGTGTCATCAGTGTCCACGTTCATCAGTGTCCACGTTCATCACCGTCCGTGCCAGTGTCCATGTCCATCAGCGTCCATCTCAGTAACCCTGCCAGCAATGCCGACCTACAGTACGCTTTGCGACTCGTGGTGCAGCGCCAGCCCCAGCGCCGGAGAGTCCAGACACCCGAGGATGCCTCATACCGCATCCCTCCAGGCCCCACCCTGCCCTTCCAGAAGCTGGCGCCCATCCTCGGCAGCAGGCGTGTTTGGGTGAAGGCCAAGTAAATGACAACCAATATCGGTAACCCGCAACCCCGGACGCGTGCGCCGCTGCCGGCGGCCTGATGCGCCGCAGCTCACTCTATATCAGCCGAACCAGGGCTGGCTGCCGGCGCCAGCACTGCGCGGGTCGACGTACCAGGTTTGGCCGGCTTTGTATGCTTTGTGCATGCAACGGGTGCAACGTGCCCGCGGAGCCTTCCTACTCGCCCGTCAGCAGGGCGGCGTGCGAGGCCGGGTGCGTGCGTTGAAACCGCTGCGTGTGGGAAGACACTCCTTCTCTGTCGATTACGCATACCGCGCACGCAAAGGCCACCACCCTCCCTCGCCAGACCACCCGACATAAGTATCTCCTCCCCGGTCGCCTGGTTGTTGACCGCTCCCCACCAACCTCCACTCTCCCCAACTCCGCCTCTCCAGCTTCAAGGCAGCAGCAGTACCTGGGTACATCCCACTGACCAGCTCACGGGACGCATTACTACTATACCGCCTATCTCGTCAGACATCACCGTCACATCCGCCTATCGCCGTCTGCGACACTCCTCCTTACTAAAACCTTCTAAGACTCGCATCGCTGCCACCGCCTTCACGCAGCTTCGAACCTACTTTAACCTTTCCACTACATAATCGCTGGTCGACTCCTTCTCTCTACACCACCAAGCTCGCCTTCTTCAGAGCTCATCGCCACCTAAGCACCAACAACTATCCACAACACCACACAACATGACTTCCTCTCTTCCTCAGCCTGCCCAGGCTCCTCGCCTCCCGCGCAACGACTCTTTCAGCACAGACGACATCGCCCGTGCCTTCAAGGCCTCGGCAACAAAACCGCGCAACGACCTCTCTCTCCGTGTCGCTGCCGCTGATGAGGTCTGCGTGCCGCCGCCTTCGCCTCTTCCCTCCAGACCGGCTTCTACCTTCGGTCTCCCTCCTCAAAGAAAGTAATCTACCGGCCGACACTTGTCGACCGCCAGGTTGCCTCTCTACTGTAACACGACTGTGAAAGATCGTGCTCATGCAGTCAACTATCAACACACTATCCAATTGCTTGGTTTAGCGAGCGGCGTTCTGCATTTCATACTGCCTTTTCGGAGTTCCTGCGACACTGGCGTTCTGCCGACTGATAACAATACGGCGTTCTGGACAGCGCAATAGTACGCTCCTTGGTTCGGACTCTGTTCTTTGGTATATTTATCCACCTTTCTGATGAATACCTGGAAACGTTGTTTTCCTTCAAATTGCTTATGGGGTGCGAAGCAAGGCAACAGATTGCAGCATATAGTTTTGGCGCGCTGTTGTATGTACATGCCTGACAGGGTCTAATTGTATCTACCAAGCCATCGGAAGATATCGCAAGCCACATATCTGACCGTCTTTCCTTCTGAATCGCATCCTCGACTTTGCTATTGCACTTCTTCCCACCTTCGTCCGCTTTCCGTGTCTCATCCCGCACTTCACCGCAAGGAGTTGGCACAAGCCTCCTCGTCATTGTCTTTAGGCACAGATAGCTCACCGCTTGAGGCTGAATCAGGGCCACAGCGCCACCACTACCAATACCCCACGCCTTCTATACCACCCCACGCCCCTAGCCTTTCGCCACCTTCCCATTTAAACTCCCACTCTCTAGAACGTCCCCGCATGATTCGCCAAAAACCCGCCATCAACAAGCTGCACAGCTCCATTGCAGTACCCACCCGCTTTGCTCGCGAGGTAAAGCACTGTTCCCGCCATTTCTTCTTCGGCGCCCATCCTCTGCGCAGGGACCAGCGTCTTCGGCATCACGCCGCCCGTGTGCTCCCACATCTTCGTCACGGGCACGGTCATGTCTGTCGGGAACCCTGCGATGCGTTAGCTTTAGGGAGTCTGCGATACGGTAGAGTAGGGGTAACTCACAGCCCGGCGCGATGACATTACACCTAACATCGAACGGCACAAAGTGCGTCCCCAGGTTCTTCATCAGGTGGTGCACCGCCGCTTTGCTGGCGTTGTAGATGAAGCTGTCCGTGTGCCGCGTCAGCCCGCCCACGCTGCCGATGGCCACGATCTGGCTGCTCGGTTTGCCCGCCGCTCGGCGCTTGTTGCCTTCGGCTAGGAGCTCGAGGAACGCCATGGAGGTCGTGAAGACGGCTGCGACGTTTGTTTCGAGAGTCGAGGTCCAGAGGCTCGCGGGGCGGTAGTTGAAGTAGTAGTCGCGGACTTCGGCGGCGGTGGATTCGGGGGTTGGTTTAGGGCGCGCGTTGGGGGAGGAGTCGAAGGTTGTTTGGCCGGCGTTGTTGATTAGGAGGTCGATGTAGCCTGTCTCGGAGGCGATGGTGTCGACGGCGCGTTGGAGGTCGGCTTGCGAGGTGGTGCTGCCGGGAATGGGAATGAGGTTGCCATGTTGCTGGTAGGTGTAAGCTGCGTCTGGCTGTGTTGTTTTGGATGCCCGGGTATGGCGAACATACGGCGAGTCTGGTGGCTTCTTTGAGCTTTTCTTCGTTACGGCCAGTAATGTACACTTTGGCTCCATTCGCCTCCAGCGTTCGGGCGATGATCAGGCCAAGTCCGGAGCCGCCTGGATTGAGCGCGTGTTAGGGCATATGCTTTCTTGCTTCGAATGTCAATGGATTTACAGACCTCCTGTGACAACCGCTACCAGACCGCTGACGTCGTATAGATCTTGCTTGCTGTACTTGGAAGTCATGGTGGGGAACTTGGAGGGGCAATGAATGGCAATGATTGGCAATGAAAGATGCAGGGATGGATTGAAGAGGTAGTCTGGGCTTGTTTTCTATACTTGTAAATACTTGATGCACAAGGCAACGTGTTGCGCCGACCAACGTCGCGATGTCGGTCTGTCTGAAAGGACGAACCCGGCAATTTGGTTGGAGAGCCGTCAGCCCGATCCACTTTTGGTGCGATGGAGTTGCGCAAGCGTCGCTGCTGGCTGTGGCCGACTTCCAGCCCAGTTCATCACATCACGCTCGGTGAAGCACTATGGCTGTCAAAATATATTGTCTGCCATTCAAATATCAGGCAAGCAATAAAGCCATGACAATCGTTGTTAACATCATACAAGATCCTCTTGCAGTGACGGCTTGGATCGACAATGCCAGTCTAAGCGCAGGCTGGTGAAGAATGTCTCTCCTTCGTCGTATCCACTGAAGGGCGCGATGTCGATGTTTCAGTATTGTTGCATTTTCGGCTGAGTAGCGCAGCAGAACGACAACTTTGGGACAATCGGATCCACGCATTGGCCGGCGAACATCACAATCGTAGGGGTAATCCTTTGCAAGCTTCCTACCTTACCTTATCCTGCGCATCTCCCTGTACAGCGAACGCCTTCGCAACGAATCGCATACTTGTTACAACCGAATTCCAACTGATGGGGACCACAGATTGAATTTGAGATTAAGTCACTTGGGAAATTGAAGCTAATCCTGCTCCGGTGTGCTCACCGCATACAAAGTTATCCGTCAAAGATCTAAGCCTGCCCATTGTGCTGGAGTCCTTTGCCATAGCCCTCTACGCAACTCCAGATACCATCGATAGAGTCTTGTGATCCTCTGATACCGCCAACAAATCACTCGGGATTGTCGTCTTCCGGCCGCGGGTCGCCGTACGTTCTGTGACAGAGCGTCGTCCAGAGGATCTCGTTGGCCAACCAAGCGTAGCTGTCGGCGTTATTGACCGCCCTTGACTTTGTCATCTCCCGCACTCCGTAGGGACCATACACCAGATCGTCTGTTCCCTTTCTCAGCGGTGGCGTCACCAGCTTGTTCCAATGCGTGTATTCATGGATCAAGGCGTAGCCCATCGTCTCCATCCTCCAAGAAACACGCCTGCTTTGGCTTTCGCAGGTAACCGGATCGACTTCTGGATAGCCTTTGAAGATGCCACCATTCTCGAAGCCAAGGTCATGGCAGAGAATGATGTTCAAGTGATCGGTTGCGACATTGCGCGATTCAGCGCCCGTACTGCCATCGCAAGCCAGATCGCCTCCATCGTCCTCATAGTCGACTACGACAGATGTGTCGCCCAGAAGAGGGGCTCCAGTCTCGAGGTTTGGAGGTAGGCCTAGGATGCGCCTGAACACATCTCCGCAGTGTAAGAATAAGTCCCCATGTCTTCTTATGGCGGGATTTACTTACCTGTCACCTTGCGGCGATCACGGATGTCGAAATACTTGACGAAAATCGGATCGAAGATATCGCTCGGGGCGAAGACGACGTATTCGGCGAGCCTTACAGCATCTTGGAACCCGTCTTGGATTTGTCTGACTTCCTGACGGGAGAAGCCTGGGCCGATTCTGGGATTGGCGCGCTTTTCGAGACTGTGAGAGACATTCGCCCCGAGCGGCGCTGCGAAGACGAATGTAGTAAGGTATAAGAATAACAAGAAATGTTGGAGGATCATGTTGGGAAGGGCTCCCGTGGTAAGGTCGATTGAGGTTGGTATAAGGCTTGTATTGGTGTAAATGCTCGTGTCCCACGAAATCAGCCTCTGACCTTCGAACAGCCCATATATATATCTGTCTCGTAAAGAGGGCAAACAATTCCATCGACACCTGTCGCTACGTCGAACGAGACACGGTCATGCTGGCGGTGTGCTGACATGTCCTGTGTGATGTTTATTGACATTCACAGCTTTTTGATGCGCATCCGGTTGGTGTTAATGATAAAAGCGTTCTGTATTGAGAGCTGTGGATATACAGTACGTCGCTTGTCTCTAGAGAAATGGAGCACGTGGAGCCAACGTAGACGTCGCGACGGTGTTGCCTGTCATAGTCTGGAGCGACTCTCAACATTCAATGTTACAACCTCATTCACTTGCTTCATACGACTTAGCACATCGTGGATCGCAAGCAAACATCATAGTTCGCAATCAGAAGCCACAAGTCAGTTTTCCACATCTCGAACACCAAACCTTCGGCCGCTAGCTCTGCTAAAACCCTCGGAACAGGCAACGTCGGTCGCCGTATATCCAATACGACCCACACAACATGGCACCGAACATGACCGTGTCCCTCGCTGTCAATGTTCCAAGCTTTGCGGTAGACGACGAAGTCAATCTGACTGTCACCGCAACCTCTCACGCTCCCGGTCCGATCACCTTGATGACCCACAACTCAATCCTCAGCGTGTATCTCGCACAGCGAGCGGGCAGATTCACTCATACTAATGTCGAGACCGGCGAATCATGCGAGGTGCAGACTCAGAAGTGCACGAAACGGGTGCCCTACAACCGGGCGCAGGGCATTTCCGACGATTAGCACTTCCTCACCTTGTATCCAGAGCAGGCGGTGGAGATTTGCGGGCCATTTCTGGCATCACGCTTGAAGAATAAGCTAGCTCCCGGGACGAAGTATCGGCTCGGGGTCACGAGAGATTGGACGCAAGCCAGCGACTGGTGGAAATGCACGAGGAAGAGGTCATGGCGCCCGAGGGAGCATTTGCCTGGCTTTGTAGGGCGGGTGGGAAGCCTATTGTCTTGGAAGTTGAGTCGGTGGAGTTTGAGGTTATTGCAAAGGGCGAGACTGCGACTGGGAATGACTCGGAACGATGCTCCTTGGAGGCGTGAAGATGAACAGTCTGCAACAGTATGGTCGGATGGCCTCTTTGAACTGCGACGGACTGCAGTGTTTCTGCGATCGCATCCTGGCGATGTGATACTCGCTATTTAACTTTAGCAACGGAGTCAAACTGTATGCTCAATCCCAGCCCAAACCTGTTACACTTTGCGCCTAACGCCTCGCTGACTATGCCACTGTATATCGCCAGTACAGATCGCCGATCCCGACTTCCATCAACTCGCCACAAAGTCTTCCCTCACCCTGCCCCTCTTGGTCCAAAAATCATATTCTGCCCACCTAACCACCTTCCTCCTCCCACTTCCGCTCACCAACCTTCCGGGGTTAACCACATGACATCCCTCGAATGTCAGCGCGAATGGCTCTGCGTCGGCGTCCGCCAGCACAAGCGCGTGCGGTAGCGGATACATCGACAATGCCGAATTGAGCGACCAATGTGTAGGTCTGATCGTCGAGGGGAACGGAGAGAGAGTCGATTGGGGCAAGAAAGAGAGGATGAATTTCTTTGCTTGAGCAGTGGCGTAGTCGTCGCCTGGTGCTGGCGGCTGGGCTGGCACGTCCGGCATGCTGGAGTCCGTCTCTGCAGGGACTGGGTCGGCTTCGGTAGTAGGCACCGCACCAGACATGGCTTGGACGGCTTCCCCATTGCGTGTTTCGCCATTCTCAAGCGGCGTATCGGTCCGGTTCTGGCGTGTGGCTTGGCCGATGCGGATCGCGTTGCGCCGGAAGCGCGAGGATGCATCGTCACGGAAAATCGCAACTTCGTGCGCAGGACCGAATAGGCTCAGGCGGGTAGGATTTGAGGTCCAGATGGATTCGCCGTCGGGGGAGTCTTTCTGCGCTGCTGGGGCACCCAGTTCAGTCTTTGCATTTGCGAATGCGCGCTTGATTCGAGATGTGAAGATGTCCGGAATACCGTCTCGCGGGACGAGAGCAGAGGCTCCAGCAGAGAAAGAGGAAGCCCAGGGGTCGTTGTCGCCAGGAACGAAGATCCAGGTGCTTGTCCGGAGTAGAGAGAGGAATTCCGACAGCACTGAGGCTAGTTCGTTGAACAGCTCTTTGTATTCGATGCTGCCAGTTCCCGCATTGGCCATTGCGGCGTTGGATGTGAAGTTGCCGATCAGAACGAAGGTCATCGGAGGCTCGTCGTTGCTTGAGGAATAGCGTTGCAGAACCTGTCGCAGGGCTGAAAGCGTCGACGGTTGGTCAAGCGTAACCTCACCAAGGATGATCATCTTTCGCCTCGACTCGCTGCATGCGTTGTGACTGCTCGGATCGAGTAGCTTCTGTTCCAGTCTTCGCATCCGCTGGCCAACCGCTCGCTCAGAGCCTAGTCCAAGGAAGTCCGTCCAGCCGAAACCGCCGCCCAAATCACCGGGCTTGAGATCAATCCCAAGACTGACATTTCGCTTTTCCGCAGGTGGTCCGCTCACGTTGAATCCCAGAAATCTGCCACCGATGGTGCCGCCAACACCGTCGACGTTCCCAAGACCACTCGATCCAGCTCCAGCCCAGTCTTCCTCGTACTGCCCTTCGACAAGGATGATCATACCGGGGCAGTAAAAGACGCTCTCCTCGCCTTGCATCGACTGTGCATGCTGCAAGTCAAGCGTGATGCTTCCCGTCGGATCATTCAAAGCCAGCATTCCGGTCGGGGCAACAACCAACATTCCCAGCAGCAGATGTTGACTACCTCCCCGGCCAAGCAAATTTGCAATCGGGGTAATCTTGTAGAACTGTTGAGCCATACTATCCGGCCGTCGCGCAGAGTACGAGGGAGCCTGGAAGGCTTCGTTCCTGAGCAATCGCTGGTAGATCACGTTATACCGTTCTCTTGACACCGCCGTCTTCTCTGCGGGCGATGGGAAGAATGACGCTTTTGTACTCGCTGGAAGAAAATGCTTCTTGTCCACATCATAGTGCAATCGCGGCTGCGCGAACGCCGACACAACCTTGATCCAAGCCCTCGGATCCTTAACAGCCTCCTCCTCTTCGTCGTCCTCCTCCGGCTCCTGCACATCCAGCTTGCTCAGCCCGAAACTATTCTCTCGACTTTCCAGCCCGGGTCTACTGTCCGAGTCGCTGCCAAATGCAAAGCTGCTCTGCCTGCTCACCGTGCTTTTTGACTTTACGGCCCCAACCCGCCCGCCCACCATGCTCCCCTCCAAAGTCTTTAGCAACCGTTTTAGTTGCGCCGACTCCTCGACTATCACATTCCCTCCCTCAGCTTTCCATAGCTTTGCGACTTCGTCCAGCACCTTCTCGCCCGTGCCTTCTTCTCGCCAGCCAGAACCACATTGCTTGCCGATGAACGTCGCGAGGGCTTGGAGAGCCGAGCCATGAAGCGTGAGATTGTGCTTTTTCGTGAATATACGGAAGGCTAGCGGTCGCAATGTAGGCGGCGGGAGAAGGATTGGCAAGATCGGGGCGGCGACATTGTTGCCAGCGGGTCTGAACGCAGGCGGGGCGAGTGGGCGGCGCTGCGCTGCTGGGAGGATGGGATGTGCTGGTGTACCGAATGCTGGGGAGGACGAAAAGATCGGACCGTCTGAAGGTCTAGGTGGAGGGTCCATTGTGGGTTTGGTCGTTTGTGAGGTCTTCTCTGAATCCAGCAATGTCGCTCTCACATGTCGAACCGCGCGCAGCGGACGCGGGGGAACGCGTGACGAGACGCGTTGAGTGGTTGGCCCGAGCTTTTGGCGTTTCGTCAGGCTACTTACCTTTCACATACTGCTTTGCAGGCGCCGCATCTGACACTCACAACCTCACCTCTTGTATTCACGATCGCTTGTCATAACAACAAAATGGCCGACACAGCAGAACCCACGGTGCCCGCCACCGCGACCCCAGAAGAGCTACAAAAGAAGCTCTCCCACCTCAAAGCCAGCGCAACACAGCAATACTCCCTCAAAAACTACAGCGCCGCCGCCGAGTTCTTCTCTGAGGCTGCAGAGGTGCAAGATGAGCTGAATGGCGAGATGTCGCCCGAAAATGCAGACTTGCTCTACCAGTACGGACGGTGCCTCTACCATGTTGGTGTCAGCAAGAGCGATGTGCTGGGCGGGAAGGTTGCTGGTGGTGGAGCTGCGGCCGAGGAGCCGAAGAAGAAGAAGCGGAAGACGGCCAAGCCGGAGGCGGAAAGCAGTGCTGCGGGCGCGGCGAATGGGGCTGTTGCTGAGGCGCTGAAGGGCGGAGAGGAGAAATTGGTTAAGCAGGAGCAAGAGGGCGGCGAGGTTGAGGAGAAGCCAGCGGCCGCTGGCGCAAACCCTTTCTTCCAGATCACGGGCGACGAGAACTGGACGGACAGTGAGGAGGAGGATGAGGATGAAGAAGGCGAGGGCGAGGGCGAGGAAGAAGAGGAAGACGACGATTTCGCGATTGCGTACGAGATTCTGGATGTCGCGCGCGTGTTGCTCGGTCGCAAACTGGAGAATCTGGAGGATGGCTCTGCCGAAGCCCGAGCGGTCAAAGAGCGGCTGGCAGACACCCACGATTTGCAGGCGGAAATCAAGCTTGAAAACGAGCAGTTCGCCGACGCCGTCTCAGACGCCAAAGCCTCGCTGGCTTTCAAGCTGCAGCTGTTCCCGCAAGAGAGTGGCATTATCGCAGAGGCACACTACAAACTGGCGATCGCGCTGGATTTCGCGTCATTGCCGACCGCGCCGGCGGAGGAAGAGAACACGGCGACCAAAGCGAAGGAGGACGAGCCCAAGGTTGATGAGGAGATGCGCGCCGAAGCGGCCTCCGAGATGGAAAAGGCCATCGAGTCTTGCCAGCTGCGCATCAAGATTGCGGAGGCTTCTCTGTCTTCCGTCGACGCGAGCAAGCAGGAGAGTACCAAGCGGAATATCGCAGATGATAAGTCGATGGTGGCGGAGATGAAGAACCGGCTTGTCGACCTTCGCAGCCCTGCACAGGCATTGACTGCTGCTGGTTCCGCGAGCGCCCCTGATGGATCGGATCCGCTGCGTGGCGTGCTGGGCGCTATGCTGGGCGAGAGCAAGGCAGAGCAGGCCAAGATGATCCAGCAGGCGACGAGCCAGGCGAACGACCTGAGCGGGCTGGTGAAGAAGAGGAAGGCGCCTAAGGTTGAGGACGGCGCGGCTCAGGTGGAAGGTAAGGGGAAGAAGGCCAAGGTTGAGGGAAAATAGATTGAATTCAGGTGGTAGGATGACGAGCGTTCGATACCCATGGCTCAGTTGCGCTTCTGTATCTGTAATGATTGCACCAAATTGAGAGTCTTAGCCCAGTTTCCATACATTGATCGTATACACTACGCTTCAGGCGACCCGGCAGCGTCTTCTTCATCTTGGTGGTCCTCGACATTTGCACCATAATTCTCCTCTCTTGTGCTTTCTGGTTGAACTACAGACGCGGCTTCATTTGCAGCCCCGTCGAAACTGACAATCATCTCCCTTCCCTCCTGTCCAGGCACTACAACTCTCTCGCGAGCTCTAGCCTCGATCTCCTCTTCCGCCTCCATGGCCTTCTTCGTCCGCCTCCCCCTTCTCTCCACTCGCCTGCCAGTCTCATCCGTCTCAAACGTCTCCGTCTCCGGCCGCTTGGCGTCTTCCTTCTGACGTGCCTTCTCGTCTTTAGCCATGGCCTCCTTGGCCTTCCGCAGCTCGTCCAGCCGCCGCGCCTCGGCCATCTGAGCTTGCGTGCGCCGGCGTTTACGCGGTTGCTGCTCGCCTGGAGCTTGTGAGCCAGACGGGCCGACGCTAGCACCTCCTTCCACGTCTTCGCTTGCGCCTTGCGAGGCTTGTGCCTGTGAGCCACCAAGCTGTGGGTCGAGCGCGAATGTCTCCGCCTCTGCCTGCGTCTCCGCTGCGGCTTCCGCGGCTGCGCGCTGTCCTCGCTCCATGTTGCTGGGCCGGCCGCGTTTTTTGCTCTTGGGAGGTTGCCGAAGGTCACTGGGATCCAAGCCGAGAGCTGTCCGCCGTGCAACGAAGCTTTGCACGCCGCCGCGGCGGGGCTGGGGTTCTTTACCCTTGGCTGGAGCGGGGAGGAGAGGGCGCAGGACTCCTCTGTCCCTGACATCTTCTGGGACGCGGAGGGACTCTTCGTCGGCAGCTGGCGGGTCAAGGGTAGAGGGGTCGGCGTTTGCCGCTCGCAGCTCGTCCTGGTTGTGTGCACCGCTGTAGTAGACCGGCACTTTCATGGGGATGGAGTGAGCGTCTTTCTCGCCGCGGCGGAGTTTGAGGGCCGACAGGCGCTCCATGAAGTTGGCTTGGGCTTCGAGGTGCGGGTCTTTGATTCTCCGTCGAGGGATGATCATTGGCTGCTCCGGGTCCTGGTTGGGGTCCCGGGCAGGAGGTCTCATGTTGTCGTCGTCGCTGGAGCCTGAGGCGTCATCGTCTTCGTCGTCAACGTCGATGGGCTGCTGCGCGGCTTCCCGTGACTGCAAGAGCTCGGGTTCTGGAGCATCGCGTTTGCGCTTCAGGTTGGCAGGGCGGCCAACGAGTCTGGTTTGCGAGGAGCCGACGACGTCGAGGACATGACCACTGAGTCTCGGGTTGTTTGTAACGCCAGGGTTGGTGATCCAGAATTGCGTACCGAGATCGGTAAACCAATAGCAGGCGAAGAAGCTGTTGTTGAACTTTACGTAGGGCTTTTCGGTGTGAAGATTCAATATCTGAAGTTCGCTCGGCGGCACACTCGCGGGTTGCAGCTCGACGTCGGATTGGCCGTTGGTCTGCGCATCGTTCGCTTGTGGGCCTTCAGAAGCATTTCCGGGCTTATCTGCAGTGTCCGTACGGATAGCACGGCCGTTCTTGGAGAAAGCCTTGTCTTGGATGGCGTTTGGGACATGGGTACTCAGGTCAAGGGTGAAGTAGATCTGTTCGGTCTCGTGATCGTCGTACTCATATTCCCATTCGGAGTCGGAGGCAGTACCGTCCTGGAGTGGCTGTTGTGATTGAGTGCGCTCGGGTAGCTGGACGGGTGTGGCCATTCTTTTGGGCAAGGTCACAGGAACGTGGCCGCGGGGATCAGCAACATTGGCCGCAGGCGAAGTCACAAGCTGACGATCAAATCACGCGTATATGGGAAGGCTGTACAAGCAGGTTTGGGATGGGGTCGAGGATGGTATAGTGGAGACGAGCGTGGTTTGCGCAAGGACTTTGATTGGTCGGCTGGTGGATGGAAGTGAAGGCGTCGAAGTCGGCAGGTGCGTGCCTGAGGCGCAGACCGGCGCTAAAAGTGCAGTCCCGGTTTGGCGGATGCCTCAGGGTGCATTCTGGCTGCATGACGCTGCGTCAAAGGCCGCCGGTGCAGCCAGACAGTGAGGCCGGATGAAGCAGGCGGCGGTGCTTCAAATCCCTATCGGCGCCCTGGTCTCGAACATGTGCCCGCCGAAGCGACGCACGCCCTTGCTGGCTGATACACACATTCGACACCTCGACACAATCCCTGGCATTGCCTGAGCCACGTGTTCAGCTGTTGGGCGTGGGTCGTGGCGGAGAGAGGAAGAAGTCTCATCAGTCCTGCATGTTTGAGGTCTAGTGAGATATGCATCGCACGGTGAGATGTGCAGTATGCTCAATAACGTACTAGCAGTGAGATGTGCAGTATCCCCAATGTACTAGCAATGAGATGTGCAGTATCTAACCATGCCGGGGCCGAAAGCCGCAGTCGACCCGGATGACAAGAGTCGACCCTGCAGCAAATGCTTATTAGCATACATACATCCATGCGCCATCCGCACCGCCCGCCGTGCCGTCGTCCTATTCCCTAGGAGAGACTCGTAAGACACTGCCAAAGCCCAGCGACACTGCAGCTTTGTCAGTCTCTTCTTGTTTATCTTTACTTCACCAACCAGGCCAGAAGCCGAGTTGCCGCCCCTCTCCGCAATCCGGGCACCGAGCAAGGTCCGAGCGTGCGCATCTCCAACCATTCCAGAAGCCGGCCAAGGCCTCGCCCAATCCGCCCTACGCCTCTGCGACTTTGCGGTGTCGGCCTCCGGCTCATCCGGCGCCAGGGCGATACAAACTCGAGGATTGACCTCGCCGCCGGAAGCTTAACCACTTCCACCACCGTCACGCGCCTGCCTGCGCTCTGCCAGCCTCGCACCGGCACCACCGCGCTGACTCCTGCCCCGACCTCGCCCACCGCTTGCTCGCGCGCACCGTGTCGGGTTGGCTCACCTTCGCTGACACATCGACGTCGCATCGTCCACCGCTTGCCACTACCGCCGCTTCCGGAACATCCTTGATCACGGCATTCACCACTCTCTTCGCGCCACTGTCTCTCACCTCCCTCCGCCCACCGTACACCAATGCTCCGATAGACCACCTACGCATTCACCACTTCCAATCCTACAAGCAAATACACAGCCCTACGAACCCAATGCTCCGGTAGTCTTCAACAACTCGCGACTATCACCGAATGCATAGTCGTGCCCACCTCTCACAGCAACACCTTTCCTCATGCAACGGTTCGGCCAACGATGCTTCGCCGGCTTCATAGCGGTCGCTCTGACCTACATCGTGCTCTGCGGAGTCGGCACATATGTCACCGGCACTATGACCGCTGCCGAAATGGCTGAAAACAAAGAATGGATCGCCAGCGGCAGATTGTGGATAGACCGGCAAATGTGCAGATGGATAGGCATCTGTGGTCTTTTCCATTGCTTCAATAAGTCCGGCTGGACGTGGGAGCATGCAGCAGACAAGATCCCAAAGCCTGTGCCGGAGTGGGTCAATTTCTGGTCTTCCGGCGCAGGCTCCGACCAGTGGACGGAGGAAGAGCGGGAACAGCGAGAGATACCCCAGTACGTTTTCGACCACGCGCCTTACGTCCATCTGTTTTCGGGCGAGAATTACTGGCCTTGCGACATTGCTGAGCACTTGGTTCACACCTCGCCATACATAAACTACACAGTGATAGAAGAGATGGAGGATGACCGCAATCTCACAAACCTGGACGAGCTTAACGGGTTTGACGGAGGCAGAAGTGGGAGATACATATATCTGCAGAGCAACGATAACGTGGAAGAGAAGCCGCGCTGGCTGGGCGGGCAGAAGAATATCCCAAACGCTCCCGAACTGCGGCCAAGCGACGATTTCAACGCCCCGTGGCCGAACCTTGACGATTTGAAGGACTTCGATTTGGAGGGTGCACAGCAGCAGGTGTTGAAGGAGGAAGAGGAAGCGGAAACGAACCAAGCCGGCGGCATCCCCATCAGCTTGCGCGTCAGCGAGGACGGTCGATGTGGCGGAAACAGCGGACTGACTTGCGAGGGAAGCAAATACGGTCAATGCTGCTCAATCTACGGGTATTGTGGGCAGAGTGATGCGTACTGCGACCAAGCTTGCGACCCTCTTGCTGGCAAGTGTCCCGATCCTCTGCACCCCGAGCCCACTCCTCATCGCGACCTTAAGAAGCGTGATCCCGATTGGAATGGCGAGAGAAACCGTCCTCAAAAGGGTGGCCGAAGCAGCGCGCCCGCTATCCTCGTCGTCGTCCCCAAAGAGGACGGTATCGTTGACGCTTTCTGGTTCTTCTTCTACTCCTTCAACCTTGGCAACACCGTCCTGAACGTGCGTTTTGGCAACCACGTTGGCGACTGGGAGCACACTGTCGTACGCTTCGCCAACGGCACGCCCGAGTACGTCTACCTTTCTGAGCACAACTTCGGTCAAGCCTACACCTACCACGCCGTCGAAAAATACCTCCCCGCCCAAGACGGCTCCGGCACGATGCTCGGCACCTGGTCCAACGCTACCGCCGCCCGTCGCGCCAAGCGCCCTGTAGTCTACAGTGCCACCGGCTCCCACGCCATGTACGCCACTCCCGGCTTACACCCCTACGTCCTTCCTTTCGGACTTTTGCACGATCAAACCGACAGAGGCCCTCTCTGGGATCCCGCACAGAACGCCCATTCTTTCCTGTACGACCCTCCCTCCCAGCGCCTTCTCGCCAGCACTCGCTCTCCCGACGCCCCGACGAATTGGTTTCACTACGCCGGCCACTGGGGTGACAAGTACTACCCATTGTCTGATCCAAGACAGTACCGCTTTGCCGGCGAGTACCATTACGTCAACGGGCCTACAGGACCGAAGTTCAAGAACTTGGGCCGCGAGCAGGTCTGTCAAGGAAGGGGGAAGTGCGATATTAGGCATTGGATCGGTGGTGGGAGAGGCGCGGAGCATTGGTTTGACGAGACGGAAGAAGTTGAGGAGGGCGGGTTGCCTGGAGGAAATGTCACGGGCTCGGCGTGAAGGATGTTGATGGATAGCGATTTCTTTGGGTTTTGATGGCGCGTCTTGGTCTCAGCTGACTTCTTTCTTCTTTTGCATTTGTCCTCTTCTTTTGGATCACGGTTTCGCGGATGGAGTTTCACGATGCTGAACGAAGATACCCCACTTCCTACCATTCCTTCACGCCATAGCTAGCAAAACTGCTACGATAGAACGATAGAACGAAAACAATCACAGACTCAAATACCTTCCAACCGCGGTGGACAGTTTCCATTCACACATCCCACTTCATCACCTCAAACCACGGCTCCTCCCAGCCCTCGTCAAACCGCAAACTCACATTCGCCAGTCCCTCGAATCCAAGAGAATCGTACAGCGGCCAACCAGCTTGCGTCGCCAACAGCGTCACCGGCAAATCCCGCGCCTTCGCAACGCCCATCCCCCACTCGCAGTGCGCGGCTCCGAACCCATTCCCGTCCCACGCCGGATGCGTAGCGAGCAGCGCGAGGTAGAACTGTCGCTCATAGCCATGCTGGAAGTACCTCTCGTCGATTGCGGAGAACTGGCTTGCCAATGCGATTTGCCGCGTCACATTGGCCCCGGGCAACGGAGTGCACTTGCTCAGCAGTGCGGAGGGGCTGAAGGCGTTGAGGTTCAAGGGCGAGTCCGTTTCTCTCTCGCTTGAGGCTTCGCGTAGATTCCACACCGCCAGCGCGACAGGTGTGTCCGATCCGTCGGCGTCAGCGTCGGAGATGGTGATTACGTTGGCGAAGGCTGCGGTTTTGTTTCGCGTCGGCCAGGCTTGGGTCAATTCTGCTGTGATGCAGGCGTGGAGCGCGGGTTTGGTGTGGGGTCCTAGATGCGGGAAGGTGTAGTGCCAGAGGGCGGAGGGGGAGAAGGCTTCGATGTAGATTGTTGCGAGGGCGGGGATGTCGGCTCGTGTGACCGGGCGGAAGGTGCTGTTGGGGGAGAGATGGTGGGGTTGAAGGAGGGGTTGTTGGGTCGAGGCGAGGGGTGGAGAGGGGTGTGTTTGAGAAAGCGGTGCGGCGAGGAGCATGCAGAGGAGGGTAAAGACGATCTGGGGTAGCATCTTCGGGAAGTATCTGAGTATATGGCTCTTCGCGAGAGCCTTCGCTCTACGTGCTGGAGCTGAGTGCAAGAAGTGAGGTCGCGAAGTTTGGTACGGGTCTGAATGTATGGAGCTTGATGCTCAGCCGAGTGGACGTAAAAATGATATCATTCGAATCCTTGTTAAGCGAGAGAAGCGAAATTTGTTTCCAAAAGCAATATGGTGTGCCTTCGACTTGATAAGGTACGCGAGGTTGATGGCGCGTCTGAGGCGGCGCTGAAAACGCACAGAGCTTTGCAAGCATCTTTGCCCTCCAATTGTGGAAGACAGCTCCAAGGAGCTTTTCAGTTGAGATACCGGGTCTTGATATTTATAGTCTTGACAGAGACTACTCATTGACTGATTGTGTGGTTATACTCGCAGTTATAGAAAAAAACAAACACACTCGCCGCCCTCCCTGCAGCTCGTCAGTCCCTGAGCCTCCCTCGAACTGTCGCCTCAAAAGAACCAACGCCTCCAGTATCCCAGCAGCAGGCTTAGCCACACAGTAGGCCTTATAAACTCAGTAGGCTCCTCGGCTTCCGATGATGGAAGCAGGCTCCTGCCTATCTCCGATTCGGTCAACTGCATGATTGGATGTAGTGAGTGAGGCTCGCTTCCATCGTGACCACGTCCGCTCCTGCAGGTCTTACGCTTATCAGGAAAGATGATCTTGCTCGGGATCCTCACTGGCATCGCCAGCGGGGAGGACCGTAAACTCGAACGGCTCGAGACCATCCAGGGTGATAGGTGCACCGCTTGGCTTCTTGAGATGCACTGACGCAAAGGGAAGACGCCACGCCATGTTTTTCTCCTTTGCTCCACTCCACCAGTCCGAAATACGTTCTTGGCCAAGAATCAGTTCGAAGCGATACGAGTGTCCGACCGAAAGACACGTTGGGGACTGCGCTGCCTCAAATGTTCCACGGATGACCTTGGGTTGCTCCGGCATCAGTGTCGTGAAGTATTGGTCGTACTGGCCGCCAGGAACTCGGTTAGGCACGCATCCATATCCATAGCAGCTTTGTTCCATGTACGCGCAATCGGCGTTTGTGTTGAGATCGACGTATGCGTATCTTGCCTGAGACTGTGCGTAGTCAAAGTTGAGGATGGTCAAGTAAGTGAAGATGGTGATCGGCTCAGAAGCATGCGACACCACAGTGGCGCTCAACTCGACTTTGTCGCCTAGCGAGAATGTAGACGGAGTCAATGCAAAGTTTACGGAGACGGCGGGGGGCGTAGCTGGAGCCATGTCGTTGCAGTGCGGTTTCTAGGCTTGGGAAGAATCAGTGGTTCTCCCCGAAAAAAGTAAGTTGTACGTCGCAGACTGGCAAGGAGTCAGGACTTGGAGGTCATATGTAGATGTCGCCGGGCAATCAGAAGCTCATAGAATACATGGCGCGGCATAACCCATCGAATGCATGTGATGTGACGTGGCGTGAGGTGTCGAGTCAGAACATGCCATGTCGTGCAAGCATCGCCACATGTCAGCATTGTACCGAGTGTCGCAATTCACCGCGTATGCCCAATGGTCACTTGGGCTCAGGACCAGAAACCACGAGATGCTTCCTTGGAGTTTGCTTTATCTCTATGACAGGTTATCATGAACAGCCTTTGGTCAGAATAAATGAAACGACGGGCTTCTTCTAAGTGTATCTTTCGTCAGCCAGAGCTGGGTCGAAAGCCGAATGAACAGTGGAGAAGAGTCAGGAATTCTTCTAGTAGATATTCGGGATATCTGCACTTCTTCCCAGGAGATCTAGAATGTCGGTAGCAGCATACATAAACCTGTCTGTGGACGATGACCCATCATTCTTTTCGATCATACATTCGAACTCATCACCATCAAAGCATACACGCGACGAGAATGCATACACTGTTCCATAAACCTCCAAGAACGAGCAAAAGCATCACCATCATGCTGCTCACAGCAATCTTTGCCGTCATTGGAACGATTGCTTTCGCGCTTGCCGTTCCATTTCAGCCCAACACTACTGAAGTAGGACTCGGAAGAAGAGCAACGCCCAAAATCAGCGGCGTTTTCTCCCAGCAAGAGATGCAGCAAATTCGAGACGGACATGCAGATGCTATAGAGCTAGCTCAATCCGTGATCATCATGTCTCAGAAGAATAGCAAGCTTTTCGACAAGATCCTGGCAAAATATTTTGATCCCGCCGATAGCTCGACGATCCTAGGTTCGTGAAACTTCCTCCGAGGTTGCAAAAAGGTTGTCTCACTAACAAGGTTAAGGTGTCTTCCAAAAGATCACTGGAGACGACCTGATTTCGAATCAAGGCCATCATATTCTGAGCGATATCTCCGTTTCGCACGACTTCCCGGACTCCGCCTCTCAGCTTGCTTGCAAGCCCGGCGTGCTTGCAGGTTTACGTGGCACGGGTTCAGATCGGCCGACCCTCATCATATGTCCTTTTGGCCTCACTCACGGTGGGATAGACAAAAGCTATAGCGGCGTACAAGCAGTATCCTGCAGTACGCTTGGTCCTCGGGTATCCTGGAAGATGGACACTCTGGGCTCTACCATTCTCCACGAATACACCCATTTCACGAAGCTGGTTATACCGCCAATGAGCCAGAAAATCATAGATCGTGCCTACTGCCCATCGAAAGTCCGAGCATTGAGTAAACCTGAGGCTCTCACAAATGCGGATAGCTACACCTGGTTTGCGAACGAGCTGTTCTGGACTCGAAAGTGTGGCACGGACTACAGAGATCCGACAGACCTGGATAATGAACGACCGGGCAGTCCAAGCAGATGCAAAATTCAGTAAGCGAACCAGATGAGCTTTATTTCCTTGGGTGGAGGAGACGACGGCCTGGGACAAGGGGACTACGGATTGCGAGATGTGCTTCAATTTCCTTTGAGATGAATTGCCATTCGTTGATCTATATATGACGAATACCATCCCTGGTGCCATTCAAGCGATGCCCAGAACCTATGTAACGAGGTGTGCGGACAGCAATGCTTTGCTGGCGACTGCGGTCTATTCGACGGTCAGGTGTGAAAAGTTTCTCGATTTGCAGATGCCGCCGCAGCACACTCGGTGATGGCCGGATGGGAGATTGCACGATCTGAGTTAAAGATGAATATCGATAGATTGCGCACAAGTGTAGAGTCTCGCACATGAATCGATGAGCTCCAGGATTGGGTAGTAGCTCCAGTGATGTTCAGGTCCATGACCGACTAGTCCGCAATGTTATAGAATGCTGCGAAACAAGAACGTGTCATCACGCATCGTCTTCGCACCTCTGACTCTCCAGGCAATGGGCCATGTCGTTAATGGTCCATAGCTGGGAGACCATGGACTCCCGCATACTGACTGCTTGAGCCCCTTTCCCTCGGCTTGACGAGATTCCGGGTTGCCAACGAGTCGCTGGTCAACCATAGCGTGGAGTCAAACCCCACATGTCACCCCGCAGTCTAGCCGCTTAGCCTGTGACAAATCGCAAATGTGGCTGATCTTATTCTTGCTTGGGCAGACCTTATTGTTCTTGTCTCCATGTCCCTGAACCCTCTTCAATACTAGCTATCTTTTGGGCATGGAGCACGGAAGTTGCCTTGACAGAATTGGGATCGACTCATCTTCACACCCGGAAGCATCGCATTCCGGGGAACGCTAGCCCTGATTCGAGTGTAGGTCTGTCCGGATGAGGAGCTTCTATTTGAGATGACAGCCTTTGATAGAAACCTGCAGGTCAAAGAGCGAATCAACCACCTTCAATGGAAGCCGAAACCCAACGGCCATGATCGGTGAACCCGTGATGTGTCTTCATCACAGGTCACCAGACGGAGTCCGCTCTGACAAAGCCCAATGGGAGAAACGTTTGTTTATCGAAAGATGTACATTATGCCAATCGGCCGAATGGGGCAAGACTAATCACATAGGGACATCGAAGGTTGTTGGCATCATCGCTCGGTCGAGGCATGGCATCTGGGACGCATACAAATACGGTCCACTCGTCCACTCCGAAGACTGGATCCTTGCATCAGCTCATCCCCACTCGCTCGTTCATCAACCGCACTCCACGACACTTTGACGAATACTCGGCTACAGTCAACACCAGAATCATGAAGTCCGCCATTCTCAGCGCTGTGCCTTTCTTGGCATCTATCGCCGGAGCTGCTCCTCTGACTCCCCGCGA
This sequence comes from Septoriella neoarundinis, assembly GCA_022813125.1. NCBI lineage: Eukaryota > Fungi > Ascomycota > Dothideomycetes > Pleosporales > Phaeosphaeriaceae > Septoriella > Septoriella neoarundinis. The sequence goes on along the minus strand of JAKLND010000012.1, from coordinate 2,845 downwards.
CAACATCGACCCAACTGTCCTACAATTTGCTTTGACCTTGGAACACTTGGAGAACGTCTTTTATAAGGGTGCTTTGTCGAAGTTCTCCCCCCGAGACTTTATCAAGGCCGGTCAGGCAACCTGCACCAGTGTCTCGTGTTCCATGTGACTGATGGTGGAACAGGATACAATGCGGACTACTACACGAACATCCAATACATCGCACATGATGAGGAACAGCACGTGAAGCTGCTATCTGGTGCTCTGACAGCCGCTGGCATCACGCCGGTGCAGGCTTGCACCTACTCCTTCCCGTATACCGATGTTCAGAGCTTCATCACTCTCTCCTCAGTTCTCGAAGGTGTCGGCACCTCCGCTTACCTCGGCGGCGCCCCATTGATCACCAGCAAAGACTATCTCTCTGTTGCTGGCGCTATCCTTGTGTCCGAGGCTCTGCATACGCCTCTGCAACGCGGTGCCGCAGGAGAAGTGCCATTCGCCAACCCGTACGGAACTGTAAGTGTATCTTGCAAACCCGTCTGGCTACTCCGCTGACCCACACTTGCAGGCTCTCGACCCCACCTCTGTCTACACTTTGGCCGCTGGTTTCATCAAGTCTTGCCCGTCATCCAACCCCGCTCTGCCATTCAAACCGTTCCCCACCCTCTCTGTTGCGATGAAGTCCAACAAGAAGCACTCAGGGTGGAAGAAACACACCAAGTCTGCGCCCATTCCATGCGCCGGTGACAAGGTCGAATTTACTGCGGCTAGCGCGATTCCGGATGGCTCCTACGTGACCTTCGTGTCAGGCCTCAGTGTTGTCAGCGTCAAAGGCGAGAGCAAGGGTGGGTCAATGTCTTTGACGTGGAAAATGAAGCTTCAAACTGACGTGCTTGCAGGCAACAGCATCACGGCTGTCATTCCCCAGGTGGCTGAGGGACAAACCTACGTCTTCGTTTCAAAGAAAGACGTCGAGGGCAAGCTGGATGACAGCGCGATTCTTTTCGGCCCGGCGATCCTCGAAGTTGCACCCCAGCCTCCTACCTACGATCCGAAGCAGCAGTAGACGCCTGCAGCTTTTGTGAGACCGATAAGAGGAGGAAGGTGTCGAGACTTCTCTCAATCGCTGCCGCTTCTGTTTCTTTCACTCTCCGCGAAGCTTGGGCATTGCTCACTTTGCATTGCCCGAGATTTTGCTGTTTGCGACTTATGGTTGTGCACGTAGTCCAATCAATCGCGCTCTTAATGTGCATAGAGTGCTATAAGCAACACATCGTGGAAAGACTTTTAGTTTCGACAATTCACCTTGATATCGTAGTTGTGACATTGAGCTTCCAATACATTCTATATAGCGTAGAGGGGAGATTTTCATATGTTGCTCTTTTTCCTTTCCGATGGGAACAGCGAGACAGCACTCGAAGACTGTAGCTAGCGTTTGGGGTTCTACTTGAAGCCAACAGAATGGAATCGTAACATGGAGCATTGTCGACAGCTTTCGATGGCCAGCGGACGAGGTATTCTGGACCAAAACTTATGGCGGATCGTTCCAGGATCCTTTCGTATCTTGGAAGTTCGAAGGCTCTTAAAAGTGTCTGTCATGCGAGTGGAGATAGGGGGACTACTTTGAATGATCAATTGTTCGCATAGAAGGCTTTTGATGAAGTCGGCTTAGAAGTAATCATAGTCTATCGCCGCAGAAGTTACGCGGAAAGGGTCCAGCGCGCAACCGCGCACGCTGCGCGTTCAGGGTCCGCGCACGCTGCGCGTTCAGGGTCCGCGCACGCTGCGCGTTCAGGGTCCGCGCAAGCTGCGCGGTCAGGGTCCAGCGCGCAACCGCGCAAGCTGCGCGGTCAGGATCTGCGCGGGCGCATGAGGCTTGGAGTGTTCAAAATTCAGAGACAAAGAGAGATATTGGAGTCGTGCGAGTATCTTCTCAAACGCGCGATATCATATTAGGTGCGTAATGGGACCGATGAGCAACTGCGCAACCGCGCAAGCTGCGCGTTTCAGGGTCCGCGCAAGCTGCGCGGTCAGGGTCCAAGACCGCGCAGCGTGCGCGGTTGGGGTTTACGCGGGCGCATGAGGCCTAGAATGTCCAAAATTCGAAAGTGTGTAAGATACATATCACGTGCGTCATGAGATCGATGCGCAACCGCGTACCTTGCGCGGTTGGTGCTCATCGCGCAACCGCGCAAGTTGCGCGTTCAGGGTCCGCGCAAGCTGCGCGGTCAGGGTCCAACACCGCGCAACGTGCGCGGTTGGGGTTTACGCGGGCGCATGAGGCCTAGAATGTCCAAAATTCGAAAGTGTGTAAGATGCATATCACGTGCGTAATGAAATCGATGCGCAAACGCGCACGCTGCGCGGTTGGTGCTCATCGCGCAACCGCGCAAGTTGCGCGGTCAGGGTCCGCGCAAGCTGCGCGTTCAGGGTCCGCGCAAGCTGCGCGGTCAGGGTCAACACCGCGCAGCGTGCGCGGTTGGGGTCTACGCGGCCGTATGAGGCCTAGAATGTCCAGAAGTCAAGAGAGGGCAAGTTGGGAGCAGTACGGTTCTCTGCTTACTATGCGCGCGCGATGTTATATTACGTGCGCAATGGTATCGGTCGCAACCGCGCAACCGCGCAAGTTGCGCGGTCAGGGTCCACCGCGCACGCTGCGCGGTTATGATCCAGCTACGCGGTTAGGGTCGCTCGCATGCTTAGCCTTACGATTTGATTGTCAGTCTTGCAGTCGGCAGGGCTCTTGCAACCCCAAAGCCAACAGTGAGAGCCCGAAGGCATGTCGTGGGCCTAGTATATGAGTCTGCACTGGGGATGACTGCTCCCCGACCAAGCCGGGGTTTAGCGTTTACAAATGCGGCCTAGC
>JAKLND010000129.1:34249-56377 GCA_022813125.1 Septoriella neoarundinis | reverse complement strand
AAACCAACCAATACCAACACAACTTCGCGTCCCATCCACGGCCAGAACCATCGCACCTACCGGCTGATCAATCTCTAAGCACTGAAGTGCTAAAACGCAAACATGCCGGCCCTCATCTTCAGCAAAGTTCGCCAATTCAACGCCCTCCAAGCCCTCCAACGCCGCCGCCTCGCCCGCAGCACCGACCCCCTCTTCACCCACCAGCAAGAGCACCACCGCACCGCCCTCCTCCTCGTCCACGATATCCTCAAACAACACTGGTCCGTGCTGTGCCTCTTGCGCCAATTCCGCGACTCCTTCCACCGCTGGACGGACTTCCGCTCGCGCACCGAGGTCGTCGACGCCCTGCTCGCGGCTCTCGAGGCGTACGAAGACGCCCTCGCGCACCAGGCCGCGGACCCGGCCGAGGTGCGCTACGATTTCGACGGCTTCGAGAAGGTGCTGTTCGGCGCGATTTTGACGCTGCATGCGGCGGGGAGTCGGAGAGTGCTTTATGACAGGGTCCGGTTGCCGAGGGTGGGCTGGAGGTGTTTGGAGGAGGCGGAGGGGTGGATGAGGGCTAGGAGGCTGCTGGTGCATGCTGCGAATGGGAAGGTGAGGATGAGGGAGTGGGAGAACGAGGAGGTGGGGATTGTGTTGGATGGGAGGTTTACGGTTTCGTTCTTCGATCCGGTCGAGGAGGTTGAGAGGGAGGTTGCGTTGAGCGAGGCGCTGCGGAGCGGGCTGCTGGAGGGTTCCGGCGAGATTGCAGACGCGTCGGGAGAGTCTGAGGGGTCAAGTGATTGTGAAGCCTACGAAGCGAAGCTGAGCGCAATCATCCCGCAGGGCAGAATCGCACTCTGAACTTGAGGGTTGTGAGCATCATGTGTTGAGCAAGCAGTTTCGAGACGGACGCATCGTTAGTCTGAGCCAGAGTCTGTGCGATCCAGTCTTGGTGTAGTTCGATAGCGGTATGGAACTATTCTGTCGACCAGACTTTGCGGGCTGCATCACTCATGATTTCGAAATATATGTAGCGAATGAGCAGTACTTTTTGCACTCCGTGCTTAAGCCATTCGATCAACCGCAGCTGAAGTGTGGATCGATTACGAGACGCACTATTGTGTCACATAAGAGTTGTCATTCAGTGTTGGTTTGATCGAGCATCGATGAAGTGAGGCGATGTGCCAATTTCAGACTAGCGCAGATCGCGCCGGCTCGTTCGGGCAATCCGTGTACCCAAGCCCTACCAGTCTCAGAGCGCGTCTTCACGCGACTAATTGGTGACGGCCCCGCGGTAGTGCTAATATCGTCCATTTCTCTCGCAACAGATCGGCCGCATCATTCATTGCCCGTGCCTCGAACGTGCGGCTAATGAGGCTGCCTACAGGGGCCACATTCACTTAAGCGAGTCCCTCAGCACGCGCAGTCACTGCGCCCTCTCACCGGACCTGGACGCGACATAGCCGACATTGCAGCGACTTCTCGCGTAACACCACATCGCACTCTTCACTCATGAGCAATGGCGCGAGTGAACAACAGAGTATCCACCGCAGCGTCATCGCGATACGCTTCTGAGACTCCCGCGCCGACCGCTTCCGATCAGGAAAATCGCGACCCGGACACGCGACGCGACAGGCACAAGCAGCGCGGCTCCAATATGCCTTCGCGCGACAGCCTCCCTACGCCGAACTCTGCAGACAGCCACGGCCACTTGCGAGCACAGAAGCGTAGACGCGTCGAGTCGAGGGTTGCGGCTGCGTCGCCGGATGGAGATGGGGAAGAGACGGACGATCGGTTCACGAGATACTTCGATCCGAATCAAGATGCAGATGAGAGGAGGGACATCAAGCGTAAGAGCAGAGCATTAGAACGGGAGTTCAACGGTGAGTAAAAGCCAGAGCATGTACTCGGTTTCGAAGCGAGGCTGACGGGAGTAGAAAACCGCGATGAAATCTTGAAGACCAACGATTCGCGGCTCACGGAGACTGTCGAGAAGGCAAATAATATCTTCAACGGCATCAAGCAGACGAACGATGCCACGTCAGACTCCCGTTTGCTAGTCAATGTGTCAGATCTTGCTTATCGCAAAGCCAACCAACTTGTCTTGGGTGACACCAGCAGCGGAGTTGATGTGGATGAGTTCCTTTCCAAATGTATCACGTACATGCGAAACGGCGGACCATTAGAGGGTGATCCTGTCCCAACGCAGGAACATAGGCGACGGAATCAAAACCGGCAGGATAGCGATGATGAAAGTGACGATGATCCAATTGGCGAGCCCTTGGACTGGGAACTGCTAGGTCGCCACGCCTGCGTTCCTTACAACTCGAGGCCGCCCGTGCCTTCCTTCTTGCTAGGTCCTCTGTCCGTGCAGAAAAAGCAGCGGACGCAGACACAACGTCGCGCAAGACAGACTAGGGAGGCTGGTCGAGAAGCACGACCAGAAAACCTCACTGGTGATGACCTTGACCTCTCGAACGAGAACGATCTAAAAGCAGTCTGCGGCCGACTACACACTAATCTTGCGAAGCACTGCGAACGTGCCGATGAAGCTTTGACAAGGGCAGGAATTGACGATCTCGAACAATTGAAAACGGATAAGGGTAAAGCAATCCTCAAGAAGCATCGCATCACTGCCACCGGAGGCCCAAACTTGCTAGAATATGCCCTCGACCCAAGAGATTTTGGCCAGACTGTCGAGAATTTGTTCCGCATCAGCTTCCTCATCAAAGAAGGCACTTGCGGTGTAAAGCCTGATGACGACGGCTTGCCGACTATCTGTAAGGCACTCCCCTCCTCCACCCGCAGGCCATTCAACTAACAAACTTCGAGGTCCAGAGAAACCTCGCACTCTAGAAGAACAGCGTCGCAACAACATAAGCAAGCACCAAGCCATCTTCTCCCTTGATTACGAGACGTGGCAGAACTTGGTCGAGGCATATGGTGATAAAGAGCCCATGATAGCCCACCGAGAAGCGGAACAGCAGACCCAGATGGGTGCTAGAGGATGGTACAATTAGCGTGTGATCTTGAATCAGTTGATTTGAGACGAATGTTCTTTTCGCGTTTGAGCGTGGCGTTTTGGGATTGCATGCATTAGAGATATCCACTAGAGCACGAGATCATGCGTTTCTTTCGCCGCAGTCAAAAGTGACTAGCCCCGTAGCTACTTCGCTTCGATTGTGAAAGTGAATTGTTGTGCTGGGCACGTGGCTGGTCTCCCACGTTTTCCTTCTCCCACCGTTGGTTGATGAGAGCGCCGCTCCTCGTTTCTCGCTTGCGCGACGGAAACGGGTATATGCTCGAGTCAAGAGGCTCTTGTCACGACGAGTGTAGATGCGACGATTGCGCCGGTGGGTGGAAGCGGTCAATCAAGACTTCGTCAAACGATGGCTGCACTGCCGATCAACGCAGTATTGTGGTTTCGCTTATCCTAGTGGGTCCCACGCGCGCGATTATCCAGACGCGTGGGAGGCGGTAGCCGGAACGCCTTTAGCTCTATCACCAGCACGCTCCCGTTTCCGCGCGACGCGACCTTTGATCAGACATCTTACGAGCGATGATTGTTGTTCTACATTTCACGCGGAATGAAACAATCTGAAAAATGCGCCTAACGCAAGCAACCCACCAAGGGGAGCCGCCAGCAAAGGCTTCTTCGAAAGGGTCCGCCCGTTGCCAGAACAAGGACCGAAACCAAGCTTTTCTCACCACAAGCCTTAAATTCACCTCGGCCAAATGCACGCTCACGGTCACAAGCTCACAGAGGCTGTGCCCTTGAGTTCACTGGTCTCCCCACGCTGATGGGAGTGGGAGCAGCATATTTGATTCCCCTTGAGGCAACGCGCGCTGTTTGTCCAACTGGCTCGAAAATACCGCACTCCCACGCGCCGTAAATCGCTCATACAATCCAGCAATCCCGCAATACGGCTCTGCTGGACTGCGCGTGGGACGTCCCAGACTTCTGCTGCTTTACGGCATCGACCTGGTCAGCGGCGTAATCGTGACCATCAGTTGGGAACAAGGGTCCATTTGATGGCGCAAGCGACATTGCATTGCTCCATCGGCTGTTGTGGTGCCTTCCAACTTGCACTTGACCTTTTGCAGCCGCTGGGTTGCACAGCCTTTCCCGTGTCAGGCATCTCGTCACGGTAGCCCTCGTTCCCACGTTCAATCAAACGTCTTCACGTGTCTGCGCCGCCCTCGTGCGGCCAAGGTTGTAGGTTATTCTCTTGACTATAAGAGGCGCCAGCTACGGCTTTCCGCTCCTCTTGTTTCTTCCGCTCTCACCTTCTCTCTCCTTATCGTTCTCTCATCCTCCCCTTTCTTTGCAGCGCTCGCAATGGATAAACCGGAGAAACACAACGAAATCGACGTCGACACCGTCGACCTCGAGCGCCAACGGAGTCGCATTCGCTATGCCCCGGAAGTCGGGCGGCAAGAGAGCAGGCTGCGGTCAAGGAGTAGGCGCGGCTCTATGGACTCGATGTCAATTCGACCGGCGCGAAGAAGCATCGATCCTGCTCTTGCTCTTCCGCCGCAGTACAGGACTATGTAAAGATAGTTACGTCGCCTGCGCCCTCGACTCGAACTGACATTACGCAAGGTCCTACGACATTGAGCACAGCAAGCGCATCAAGTTTGCCGAGAAGACCACTGGAAAGAAGAAGAAAGACATCAAGTCAAAGAGCGCGGAGATCGGTACGGCATTTTAGCAGGCAGCTGACGGATTGTCTCAAACTGACCGGTTGCGCAGAATTCAATAACATTCAGTATCACAAAACGCCCGCAAGCGAACTTTTCACGCAGCTCTCAAGCTCTCGCGGTACTGGTCTCACGGCCGCTACTGTCTCCCAGAAACTCAAAGAAGTTGGCCCCAATCAGCCGACGCCTCCGCCTTCAAGATGGTTTCGAAAATTAATCACGTACCTCTTTGGCGGCTTCGGATCCATTCTGTTCATTGCATCAATTCTTGTCTTCATTGCTTGGAAACCTCTTGGTCAGCCTCCAGCGCTTGCCAACTTGGCTTTGGCGATCGTGCTCGCAATCGTCTGGCTTCTCCAGGCCGCCTTCTCGTTCTGGCAGGACTTCTCCAGCTCGCGGGTTATGGCTTCGATTACTGGCATGCTGCCTGACCAGTGTGTTGTCCTCCGTGATGGCCAGCAGACTCAGATTGATGGACGCGACGTCGTCCCCGGAGACATGCTCCGCATCACGATTGGCAACAGGCTCCCTGCGGATGTGCGTTTCGTCGAGGTTTCGCCAGATGCCCGTTTCGACCGTTCTATTCTGACAGGCGAGACTGCACCTCTTCTGGGCTCTGTAGATTCCACTGACGACAATTATCTTGAGACCGCTTGTATTGGCATGGCTGGTACACACTGTGTCTCCGGCAGTGCTTGGGGTCTCGTTGTCGAGACTGGAGACCGCACCGTCTTCGGCCGGATTGCAAAGCTTACAAGTACACCCAAATCTGGCCTTACACCCTTGCAGAAGGAGATCTTGATCTTCATCGGCATTATTGTTACACTCATGCTTACAATGGTGAGTATGTCTAATTGGGGATACATTTGATCTGGATATGCTAACACTGGTAGGTCATTCTTGTCATCAGCTTGTGGGCTGGCTGGCTGCGTCGCGAATATCCTGACTGGATCTCTGTGCCGGTTCTTATCGTTGATTGCGTCTCGGTCGCGGTGGCTTTCATTCCAGAAGGTCTGCCAATCGCAGTGACGGCCAGTCTCACAATTACCGCCAACATCATGAAGAGAAATCAGATCCTCTGCAAGAGCTTGAAGACAGTCGAGACACTTGGCTCTGTAAATGTGATATGTTCCGACAAGACAGGAACTCTCACAAGAAATCAGATGTCTGTCACAGACTGCCTAGTTGGAAAACAAAATTACACTACGAAGGCAGCGGTCGACCTATACGAGAACAGCAAAGTTATCCGCGAGCTGGCAAATGTTGGCGCCGTCTGTAACGCTGCCGAATTCGACGCGTCTACATCCAAAGAGCCATTGGAAAGCCGCAAGATCAATGGCGACGCCACGGACTCTGCAATCCTTCGCTTTGCGGAAGCTCTCACACCCATCAGCTCTCTGCGTGCCTATTGGAGATCAATCTTCCAAGTCACTTTCAACAGCAAGAACAAGTTCGCCATCAACATCGTCCAATCAGACTCTGCCCCGGAAAATGGAGTTGTGATGATGATCAAGGGTGCACCCGATATTCTCCTGCCGCGCTGTGGGTCATACATGGACGAAAATGGGTTTGCTGAGGCCATCAGCAAAGAAGATCGCAAGGTCCTCGAAACTATGAAAGATACCTGGTCGTTGCAAGGAAAGCGTGTCATCTTGCTCGCGAAGAAGAGACTGGACAACCTTCACTTCAATCCCAGCGACCAGCCCCGTGAATACGAAACCGACATCATGGGACGCGCGACTTCTGAGCTTACGCTCGTTGGCTTGGTCGCCATCGTTGATCCTCCAAGACCTGAAATTCCAGAGGTTGTCCGCACGCTTCGCACTGCTGGCATCCGAGTATTCATGGTCACTGGTGATTTCAAGCTCACTGCTGGCGCTATCGCTGCCGATTGTGGTATCATCACTCAGCCTAAGAACAAGGTCGACGATGTGACGAACTTGGCTTTCGGTAAAGACTATCTCGAAAGCGCTGGTATCAAGGAGCCAGCCTCGTTCGAGACCGACCGCTGTCATGCTATCGTTCTCTCTGGCTCAGACATCGAGACTCTAGACGACAGTCAGTGGGACAAGCTGTGCAAGTACGACGAAGTCGTCTTCGCTAGGACAACTCCAGAACACAAACTTCGCATCGTTAAGGAGCTGCAAGCCCGCGACCTTACGGTCGGAATGACCGGTGACGGCGTGAATGATGCCCCGTCACTCAAGGCAGCAGATATCGGCATCGCCATGGGTAACGGATCCGACATCGCCATCGAAGCCGCAGACATGGTCCTGATGGACTCATTCGCCGCCATTGTCGAAGCCGTCAAGTACGGCCGCGTGGTCTACGACAATCTCAAGAAGACCATCGCTTACCTCCTCCCCGCCGGCAGCTTCTCCGAATTCTGGCCCGTCATCACGAACGTTATGTTCGGCCTCCCGCAGATCCTCAGCAGCTTCCTCATGATCATCATCTGCTGCTTCACCGACTGCGCCGCCGCGACCGCCATCGCGTATGAAGAGCCCGAAGCAGACGTCCTCACCCGCCCGCCCCGCAACGCCAAAAAGGACCGCCTGGTCGACTGGAAGCTGATCCTGCAAGCCTACGGCTTCGCCGGCATGATCGAGACAGTGTCGTCTTTCGCGATGGCGTACTGGTACTGCCAGCGCCAAGGCCTATACTTCTCCGTGCTATGGTTCGGCTTCGGCGCGACGCCGGACGGTATGAGCGAGGATGCCAAGACGGCCATCCTGAACAGAGCCAGCTCGATCTACTTCGTCAACCTGGTCGTCATGTAAGTCCACTCACTCTTCCCATCCCTCCTTTCCGCCCCTCGACGCTGACTCTCCCCCACAGGCAATGGTTCAACCTCTTCGCGCTGCGCACGCGCCGCCTTTCCCTCCTGCAGCACGCCTGGAACTGGTACCTGCTGCCGGCGATCATCTTCTCGCTGCTCATCGCCATCTTCTTCCTCTACGTGCCCAAGTTCCACGCCGTGCTCGACACGACGACCGTGCCGGTCGAGCACTGGTTCCTGCCCATGGCGTTCGGCATGGGCCTGCTGCTGTTGGACGAGGGGCGGAAGTTCCTGGTCAGGAGGTATCCTGGGAAGTTTTTCGCCAAGTTTGCGTGGTAGCGTGCATGTGTACGGATGAGACGAGTCTTGTGATCTGAATAGATAGATGGAGCCACTGCATTCGTGAAAAAGCATTTCTGTTCCTACTCGTACGATTTTGTGCGCTAGCTATGCCTTGCCTTCGTGATCGTTCCGCCGCAGCCAATGAACCAGTAATTACTGCTATATGTATGAGCACGCGACATTCTGACCGCTTTGGGAAGAAGATGAAGGGAAAAGGGAAAAGAACGCCAGAGGTAAGACCTCACGTCCACGCTCAGTGACTAGAAAGTTATCGATGAAGGACGCTTTGTTTTCCATTGAACGCTCAAATGCTTCCTCGCCAAACATGTCACGATGAAAAAGCCACGCAATCACCTCTTGGTCGAATGTGCCTAGACCTCCAAATCACTAGGCGCATCCGACAGCTCCTCATCGCTGTCGTCCGCCTTCCCATTCCTCCTCCCGCCGCGAGTCGGCAATCTCCTCGTAGGAGCCTTCTGCGGTTGCTTGCCTCTCTTCTTCGTCTCCTGATGAGGAGCCGGCGGCGGTGCACGAGCGGCCGCGGGAGTAGGGTGGCTGCTTGGAGGTGTGTCGGACTGGACCTCTTCGTTCGCACTCTCCTCCTCGACCTCGTCATTGTCCGGCTCGTCTTCCTCGGAATCGCTTTGCTCAACATAGCTCTTGGCCGTCGAGACGCGCGCGCTTTTCCTGCGCTCGCTCTCGGGGACAGTGTCTTCGATCTTCTTCTTGGGCGTCTTGGCGGGCTTCGGCACTTTGCGAGCTGGCGTCTTCTTTGGGGCGCTGGCGCTGGTGGACGGCTTTGTCTTCTTTGAAGGCTGCTTCGACGCGGTGCCTTCGGCCTTGCGCTTCTTGGGCCTGAGGCTGGCTCTGATGAGGTCGGCGATGACGTCCTCGTCCAGCTCATCAGGCAAGTAGCGCTTCTCCGAGATCTCCTGGGCAGTCTGATGGTCCGGAAGAGGCGCGAAGGGTCCGGCGGGAATGCGGACCTTGCTCGGGTAGACCTGCAGGCTCCAGCCCTTCTCCTCCTGGAAGCGTTTGATGATCGCTTGCGCGAGGTCGGAAAGGACGTAGAGGTTCTCGGTCTTGCTCTGGTCGATGCCGTCTTGCACAGTCTTGACGCGCTGGGCGAGGTGGTAGATCAGGGGGATGTTGGTTTCTGTGGCCACACACTTCAGGTAGAACATGATGTATTCGACGAAGTCCTCCAGTTCACCCGCTTCTGAGGAGAAGTCTTGGTGGTGTGCGAGCAAGCTTAAGAATCGAACGAAAACTTGTACTATAGTCGGGTCGTTGCCCTTGCCAGCCATTGCGGCACGGGCTTTGAGCCATGTTGTCGTGCTCTCCTTGACTTCCTTCGAAGGCTCGAAAGCGTACATGAAGACCAGGCCATAGAAGCGCTGCGGCAGCTTGCCTTGTCCGAGATATTTCTTGACAGTCCTCACAAAGCCAGCCCTGACCTCTGGAAGCGGGTCTTGAGCAACCCTTGCAAGGCGGTTGAAGTCGGCATGAGAGAAAAAGCTGTGCAACGTACGATCGCAACAAAGCTTCAGAAGTTGCACGGCGGCGGCGAGGCGCATTTGCGATCTGTGGTGCTTTGGCGTCGTCGTGGTCTTTGAGAGTTCACCCTCATTCTCAATCAAAGTGTTGAGCAGCTTGTAGACCGGATTTGCCGTTGCTCTGAAAGCAGACTTCTGTGCGTCATCTGTTATTAGACCAACACGGCCGCGGATGTTGTTCACTAGGATCTTGAGGGCCCAGAGCTTGGATGCAAGGTCGTCGTCAATGTCGTCCGTCCATTCGGGATCGTTGTCCTCTGCAGGAGTTCGCACTTGTCTCAGGATCTTGCCAATCACCAATGCGGTAACTGCTTCCTCGCTCTGCTCCTGAACCTCTCCACTCATCAAGAGGCAAATCTGACTTATCGCCGCAAGCTTGGAAAGGAAGTGCTCTGCGCCATATTCGGCTGTCTCAAGACATTGCTTCAGGATGTCGTTGGCGTACATGTCTTTCTTGGAAGCGGACGACGCTATGACGGTGATCGCGTGTTTCGAAGCCTTGGGAGGCGAGCCGTGTAAAGCGAACGCGCTCATGGCCTCGTAAAAGTCACGGTCCTTCGGCATATCGTTCGGTGATCGCTGGGCGAAGTGCGCGCAAGATTTGAGTATTTCAACGGCCTCAGGGTCGTTGGGTGTTGTCGCTGTTGGTGCCTGCTTCTTGAGTGTCTGCACGTATTCCTTCGCTTGCACCTTGAACGCCTCCGGTCTTTGAGTTGAGATTTCCTGTAGCAATTCATGTGCAGTGGAGCTCAGGTCCTTTTCGTTCGTCCGCGCGATGTTGCCCATTGGAGTCACATGGCTCTGATTGAACACCAGGATTGAAACGATACGCATCAAAGGAATCATAGTCTCTAGCACCGCCGGCATCGGAGTAGGGGCGTCCTCGAGACGCTTCGAGAACTCTTTCATAGCTTTCGTGATCTTTCTGTAGTCGCTGTCTGCAGCATAGCAGAAGCGAATCAGCTGATTGGCGCGACGGTCATGGTGTTTGGAGAACTTTTGCAAGTGTTCAGCCGCGACTTGAGCGTCTGGCATAAGTTTTGCAAGCTGTTCAACATATGTGGCAAGTTTCTTCTTGTCCTCTTTCTGCGATGATTCGGTGTCGTCGCCGTGGAGAGATTCACTGGTCTTGAGAAAGACCTCCATGTACTTCGCAAATGCCGCCTGGTGCTGTTGCAGCTTGTAGAATACAGTGCGTGCACGAGCATCGAGATCTCGCATGAGTACAAGGATACGTTCCACGCGAATCGTGTCCGGATCCAGGCTTGAGGTCGAACCGTTCTGGCTGTCTGCAACGCGCTGCGAAGCGACCTTGTTGGGCTTGATAGGGGGATAGCTGACCGGCAACAGCGACTCGTGCAAAGCACGATAGACGAGTGCATTGATGTGAGGATTGTTAATGTAAACAGCGCCCAGGATCGATGACGGAATGGCACCAAGCAGCGTGCGGGCTCGTTCGCTGCCCTCGGCAATGGCACCTGACGCAACACCCCAAATGCGTGCAAGCAACTCTATGGCAGCCGTGCGGACGTGAGCCTTGGGGTCCTTGATACGCCCAGCCAAGTTGTTGAGCAACGACTTCTCCGTCAAGACTCCGCCACTCTTCCCCAACTTCTGAATGATGGCATCGAAGCCGAAGCCCGCGATTGCCTGAACTGCAGCTAAGCGGACTTTCTCATCAGAGTCGAGAAGCATGTCTGCTAGGCCACTTAAAAAGTTGGTCTCTTGATCGGCGTCAAGCCCCCTGTTGCCGCCAGAGGTCAAGACAATACGGGCTGCGGCGGTTGCCCATGCGCTTCGAATGTTTGGCGATCGATCGGACCTCCGCTTGAGAAATTCGTGATAGCATTCAGGGTATTTGGATGAGAAGTCATGAGGCGCGATTGGTTTGAAGAGCGCATTTTCTTGCTGTTGCGGCGCCGAAGATTCCAAGCTTTGTGAGGGATAAGCTGCAGGGTCAAGCGGCTCTGGTGGTGGAGGGCCGGCTGCACCTACACCCGCGATCATGTCGCCGACTGTCTGAACAGCCAACGTCCTGATTTGCACATTTTCGGCTGTCATCTCTGAAGTGACCTGCGGAATGACGGCGTCTATGACCTCGGCCGAAGTACGCCACAGCTCTCGCAAGAGTCTGTGTGCTTTCTCGACGTCTCTGAAGTCCTGCTCCACGGGCGGTGTCATCAATCCGTCGTCAGACTCGTTCTCGCTCTCGTCATGTGTGCGCTTCCGTCCTTTGGACTTGGCGAGCTTCGAAGTAGTAGGAGCTTCGGAAGCGTCCACAAGCACCGAGCTGTAGTAATTGCCGACAGCAACACTCAACGAGTCTGCGCAATGGTTGCATATTGACCTCGCGAGGTTGTAGGCAGGTGAGATATCTTCCAGCGTTCTCGGAACCGGGGCACCGCTCTGAGCCATGGTTTCCGGATCAGCTCTCAAGAATTGTGCCAGTAAAATGTCCAGGACTCCGTCAGGCGGCTTTCCAGCTTCTTGCAGGATCGCAGAGAGTGCGATCGTCAGGTTGTACTGCACGGTCTTGGCCACCTGCTCCACGCCCGCGCCTTTGATGTTTCCTGACAGAAGGTCGAAACAATTCGCGAATAGCGTCAAGATAAGGTTCTCCGAGCCGGGAAGGTCTGTGATGAGAACTATCGAGCGCAGGTTTGCGAGCGAGTCCAGAATGTCCAGATACTGTTGCTGGTAGGGCCCGGACGAGTTTGCGAGTGCTGGAATGACAGTCGAGGCAACCAGGGAAAAGATCTCTCGCAGTTGACCAGCCTTGTAAGGCGCATTGGGCGCAAGCACGCGGAACATTTGGACTATGCAAGCCAACGTCCAGGCCTTGACTCCCTTGTCTTTGTGGCCCAGCAATTGCGTGCTCCCGAGTTCCTGAGCTTTGGGTGTGACCGAATCACGACCTGCCTGGTCTTCCACCTCGAACTGCTCCATAGCCGACAGCTCGTCGTGTAGTTTTTTGAGACGACGCAGTAGGTCCGCGACGGGTATGGGGCGGCCAGCGCGCCATGTCAGAGGCTCGTCGAACTCGAGGACCTGTGCGGCTTCTTCTTCAACCTCTTGCTCGACCTCCATTCCTTCGTCTTGTGACTGCTGCTCCACTTCCAACTCCTGTGGCTCCTCGACCGGTTCAGGGCTCGCAGCACGTCTTCTGCTGGCGCGCGCCATATCGGAAGCTGCGTAATGGCGCTTGCGATTTGTCGGCTTCTATGCTTTTCGCATGTCCGGTGTGAGAGGTTGTCGTTCGTGGTCGGCGCAAAGTGCCGGAATTGTCGCAATGCGCCGGTCAAAGGTCAGACCGCTGCAGCAAGCTGAATGGCGACGCGCTGGACGCGCCTCTAGCGCGGTTTGATCCCCACCGAAGACAAGCTCGGCGCTATCGGCCTGAAGATATAATCCGCATTCACATTCACGTTCACATCTATTAGATCGAAAAACTATGAATTTATAGTGCTTGTGCTGCCATGACTCGGGTTTACAGTCGCATAAAGACGTCTCTGCCATCTGCCGCGAAGTAGACTCTTGCCGGTCAAGACCTCGTGTGACACATTTTAGGCTGTGAATACCAATTCCCCTCTGCACGCGAGTGGACCACAAAACGATTCCAATCAAGGTACTCGAGCTGAACGTCTCACCTTCAAGCCTTAGACATCGGTGGAGCCATCTTCAACTTCGCCAGATCCTCAAAAGTCTCCTTCAAAGCATCGCACGAATCCACGAACCCGTGCCACCCACACTTCCTAGCCTTGTCCGGGCTGTACAACAACGGCGCCGGCCTGCACAACGTCCCGTCCAGGAATCCAAAAATGCGATCCAACTCGCCCTCGTCCGGAACAGACAGGCCAAACTCCCCCGCCATCTCCCTCCACGCCTTCTGCACCTCCCCCCTCTTCGCCCACTCCGCCATACTAAACTTACTCCTCACCACCCCCTTCCCTCCATACCCCCTCGGATTGAACCTCGTCTCCACCCGCCCATACTCATCCCCATCCCTCGGCCCCCTGCACTCCAGCCCAAACCACTCCGCCACCCTCGGCCACGCCGCCTCCCACGTAAACGCACTCCCGTCAAACGCATTGAACATCTCCCCCGCGGGGCCCAGCAGCACCGCCCACTCCTCCAGGTAGGCGTTGCAGCGCGCGTAGCTCATGCTCTGGTTCATCTGCCAGCTGGCCTCGTCGCCGGGGAACTCGAGCGGGGCGCGCAGGCGGCTGCATACGCCCGCGTAGACGGCCAGGGGGTAGGCGTAGTTCATCGCGGCGTCCGGCACGGCGCCCGTGATGGGGCCCGGCATCGCGATGTTCCAGCCGCAGCCGCTGCGCGCGCTGTACGCCGCCAGCAGGTCTTCCTGCGGGTAGTAGAAGTTGGGCTCGAGGTCGACGCGCGGGTCGCTTTCTTCCTGCGGGAGCTTGGTGGGGCCGAGGTGGATGCCGTACTTCTTCGCGCCGGTTTGGAGCATGAAGCGCGAGGGGGTGATGGAGGCGAGTTCGAGGGCTTCGAGGAAGTTGCGGAGGAGGTCGGTGTTGACGCGGACCATCTCGTCGGCATCGGACCAGAGGCCTTGGCCGGGTTTGGGGGGCGGTTGGAGGTAGGAGAAGAAGAAGACGTGGTCGGCGGTGACGTTGTGTTCTTTGAGGGTGGAGGCGATGCGGTCGGGGTCTTGAAGGAAGTCGAGAGGGATGTGTTCGGCGTTCTTGGGGAGGCCGTTGGGGATGTTTGGTGCGCGGCGGGAGAGGCAGTAGATTTTCTTCCAGCGCTGGGGGGATTCGGCCAGGACTCGTAGCATGTAGTGGCCGCTGATGCCATTTGCGCCGGTTATGATTGCTGTCAGGCCATTGGTTTCCTCGGGATATACAGGGAGGCCATGGAAGATGCCTTTGGAGTGTACTAGCTGCTGGGTTTGTGACATTGTGGTAGACGGCGTGTTGGTATTCTGTCGGATACTGTGAAGCATCAAACTGATCAAGCAAGTTTAACTACGAAGTCAAGCTGTCGCAGACTACAATAGAAGAGATGTGCGCCCTGGTCAACTTGCGCATCTGACGGTAGCTCGTTCATGACCTTGGATGTTGTCATCCAGTGAGGGGTTCGGTTGTGGCCGTGATGACCCTGTCCACACTGCTCCGCTCGCCCAAACAGAGCATGGAGCTCATCTGCATGACGCGACGAGCTGCTATAGCTTGACAGAGCGCTTCGTCAGCTACATGGTGTATCAAGTCCACGTGCACCTCGAGGCATGGCAAAGTGCGTCAAAAGTCAGGAAAGGTAAAGTGCAGACATCTCACCCAAGCCTAAGGTACCTAAAGCTCCGACTTCGGGCAGAACGCAACCTGCAAGCTCGCTCATCAATCTGACGACTTCACCCTTCAAGGCAACCGTTGGATCACAATTGCTTAACAACCTCAAGAAAGGCATCTCTCATCCTGACAGACCCATCACGTAAAACCCACCGCCTTAAATCCAGCTACATCCGATCGCAAACGAAGGCGGCCAATCAACGCTCGGGGTGAATCTAAAAGCCGATCGGCCGAATCATCGCATTCCATTGTCCCGCCAGGAGCCGGTCCCGCTTACGGTACACGTCTCGATGTACCTCTGTCGCGGTCGATGCGGCGATAAGCGATAAAGGCGTGATAGCTGCAACGGTCTAGGCTACCGTGGCTTGACGCCGAATATCCGGAGGATCTGTGATAGCTCTGTAGGAGGAGATAAGTATGTGACCGTTCCCTGGTTGTGTGGGTTTGTCTGGTTTGTGAGATCATTAGCATCATCTGCAGCTTACTATACCCTACTTTGCTGGAGCATATGATCGAAAGTGTCAACTATCAGAAACAAAGAAACAACATCCTCAACATATCAACCCTTTTAGAGCATCCACAATTCGACATCTGCACCACAGTCAGCACCAAGACTCGCCACCCACCCAATCGAATTATCCTACAAACATCGCCACCACCACCGCCGCCACCACCACCAACAACAACAACAACAACAATAAAAATGCACATCCCCTTCCCCCTCCGCCGCTCCTCCTCCAGCAACCCCCGCCCTCCGTCCACCTCCTCCTCAACCCCCTCTAGCCCTTCCGACCTCCCCGCCTCCCTCCTAACCACAACCCTCCCCCTCGCGCCCCGCGAAGACAACTCCAACATGAGCGAAGCGGAGCGCGCGGCGCGTCTACGCGCGCGCTGCAGGCGGGCGACGGAGCCGTGGCGGAGCGCCAGGATGCTGGGCGAGGGGAGGGGGGAGTGAGTTGAGTGCCGTCGCGGATCTGGGGGGGCATCCGTTCGAGAGGAGAAGGGATGGCTGCCGATGAGGGATTTTGGTTGGGCGGCGACGGCTGGCTAGCTGATCGATGCACGGAGACGACGAATAGGAGGAGGAGGAGTAGGAGGATGCCAGAAGGTGCCCGCGCGAGCACTGGCCGTTTTTTCGCCTTCACCTCACTTGTTTCCAGCGAGGAGACAGGTAGGTAGTCACGCGACAGCACGGCTTGCTCGGCCTGCGCTGCGTGCGTGTAACAGCCGCTGCACTGCACTGCACTGCAGCCGCAATCCTCGCACCCAGCGTAGCCACAGGCGATGCTCTGAAACACGGCACTGCCGTCCGCACACACATATGCAAGCATGCAGTCATCACCGCCCTCCATCACCGCCAACACCCAACAACCCAGGGTCCAGACCCAACCAACCAACAAGAACCTAACAGTCACGACCAAACAGAAGTCTGGCGGTCGAACCGCGCGGACGGCCGCGGCCCACTCACACGAGCGCGAAGACGACAGCACAGCCTTCGCACGAAGCAAGAACCGACCACGCCGCCGCGCAGCCTCGGTCGGTCTCGAACAAACGCTGGAGGAAACGGAAGCGCAACGCGCAAGGCTGACTGGGAGCGCTGTGGGGACGGCCACGGCCACATCGAGAGGCGATCTGTATGGTCGGCACAACAGCAATACGAAACCCGCGCCGGGGTTTTCGCGACAGGGATCAAGCATGGGGGAGGAGGGGGAGGTGGAGGGAAAGGGAGGCGGTGCAGCAGCAGCGTGCGGCTGCAGTGGTGACATTCGATTTCCAGGCTTTCAGGCGCAAAATCTTGGATTGGAATAGGGTTTGAAAGGTTCTGGGACCCTGCGGCGCCGGTCTACTGTACTATACTTGTTTGCCAAGTTTGTTGAAGAACCTAATAGTACGTAGAAGAGGGCAGACGTTCACACTCACGGCGTCCACAATTCGACGCGGCAGAGAAGCAGGTACTGTACAACAGGTACAGTACCGTAGCTACTGTAGGTACCGCGGCGGCTCATCAATCTCAATCGTCACACCTCCGCAGCGCTGACGGTTGGCTCTCTGCGGTTCCTCGGCTCCCGCGGTGCGACGCTCGGGTGTGTGTGTGCGCGCGCGCTCTAGGCAGGAGGTCTGGCTGGTCGGGCAATGTGCATAGGTCTCGCCCGGTCAGCTACCTACTGGCGTGAGCAGCACGTTTCACAAACCTCCGCAGCAGCAGCAGAGCGAATCGCTCGGCGCGTGCTCGGCATTCCGACGCCCCCTCCCCGTGTCCTGTCGGGCTGAAACACCGCTCACATGCGGTGAAGAGCGCAGTGCACAATACGGACAGCGAGCAGCGTTACCCTACTTTACCTTGCAACTGCTGTGCTTATGCCGTCATTGCCGGCGGACGGCGTCAGAGAGAGAGAATGCGTGCTGAAGTTGCCGACGGCCCGCGGCGCGAGAGCTCGTGTGGAGAGGCGAGACGGTCTAGAATTTTCGGGTTGCGCTGGGCAGCAAGAGCAGTAGTGGAGGGATGACGATGATGATGATGATGCACTGTGGATGCCTTACGGTGCGAGCGGCTCTACCTTGTATTTGTCTTGTTGGAAAGTTTCTACGGGGTCGCCAATGGTTCATGGCAGGGACGGACGCGGGAGCGTATGTAGGGTTGATCGCAGGATGTGCCGGCGGAGCCAGTTCCTGAGCGGCAAGCTACCCATGGTCGTGAGGAAGACGGGAGAGGGAGAGGGAGAGGGAGAGGGAGAGGGTGTGGGCGTGAGAATGGCAGCGCTCCCCGGAGTTTCGACGTGTCGTTGACAATGCGAGCGGCGGCCGGAAGGATGTCCGGCGGCGTGAAATGTGGGTATACCTACATACGATGATGGATGGATGTTCTAGACGCATTTGTAACAGAAAAGGCAAGCGACGCGATCGCGAGGGCTGTGAGACGCGGCCATCAGGGTTGCGTGTGTGTGAGTGAGTATTGCGCAGTGCAGTAGTGCTCGTGTCACGGCTCCCTGGCTTTCCGACAGCCGGAGACGGGGCAAAGACTGGTGGCATTTTTTTGGAAATGGCATGATCGAGCAGTCGTCAGCGGCGTGGCGCGTAGGGCTGGCGCGGTGTCTGACTTGTTCCTCGCATGATCTCCGATCGCGATGCAGCGACGAGGGCCAGAACAAAGAGCGCTCGGGCACGCACACAGGCAGACGGACAGCAGAGAAATTGTGTTCATCAGTCAGGACTCAGGAGGGGAGCACTGGAAGGTGGTGCACCGGCGCCCCGAGCAGCGAGAGGATTGCGTAGAGGGCGCAGAAATCTCCTCCTATGCGCGACGGTTGGAGGGGAGGAAGATCTGTGCAGAACGGGAGGACGCGTCGTTCTCGATCTGCTGCAACGGACGCCGCCCTCCACAGCGCGCGGCCTCGTCCAGGACCCACGCTGCCGGCCTATGCTCGTCCCGACTGGGCAGTTCCAGGCTGGCAGCACCGCGGGACAAGCTCGCCTGGCGGTGGGAGGGAGCAAGGGGAGGGTCACTTAGCAGTACTTTGCATGCGCGAGGCCGCTGCACGTGTGTGTGCTGCGGCTGCTGCCTCACCAGTCGCCGTGCTGCCTCAGCCTGCCTTGCTCCATGCGCGGTCTAGAAACTGACCCCCCGGGCGGTGACGGTGCCAGTGCCACGACCGGGCATCGTCATTTGCCAGTGCCACGACCCTCCAGCATCATTTGCAGCGCTCGCTCGCTGTCTCTGTGGGCCGTCACGGGCGGCTGCGCGGGCGTGCGCGGTGTGCTGTCGGCGTGCAGGCCCAGCACGCGGTGCACTGGCGCAGAAGCGCTGCACTGGCCGGTCGGGCGTGTCTCAGAGGCCTGCTGGGCATTGGTCGGTGGGCAGAGGCCAGCAGGCCAGCAGGCGTGGACACACTAGGTACTCTCACGCTCTGCGTGCGGGCGGCGCGTGTGCGTCGGAGTGGGAAGGTAAGGTATGTTCGGGACCCGCATTTCTGGCTCGCGCGCAACGGCGGTGCTCGCACGCCTTCGTCTGACGGGCCCTGGGGCCATCGAGGTACGGCGCGGCTGGTGAGGTAAGGTGGAAGGGGACGCGTGGGAGAAATGCCTCCGCCCGTGAGTCAATATTGTCGCGGACCATGCATGATATTATTGCCGCACTCGCCCGCCTGCGTCTTTTGTTTGACTCGCCCATTGCATTATTGTTGTTATCGCTCCCACTGTCTGTCTGTCTGTCGCTGTCCTTGCTGAACCCAAGGTACCTTAGCTTATTACCCACGAAGCCTGCCTAAGGTGTCGCCGCTCGTTCGCCGGCTTGCATCGCGCCACTCCCGCAGCCACACCCACGCCTATCCTATCTTATCGCTCGCTATCGCCCCCCCTCAATCAACCGAGGATAGGCGCCCTGCACTGCTTGATTCAGTGCTGTTGCATCGCGTCCTCCGCATCGCTTAGGCCCTCAGGTATGTACATGTCGTGCTTCGCCAACCGTGGCACCGGCGATACTGATGCAATTCTATAGCAGAATATCGTCTTGCCCTCGCCGGTGGTCGCATCATAAATCGCGACGCTGCCGCTCGCGTTTATCCCTCAGTCACCGCCGCCGATTGACCGCAACGTTTACCTCTGCTATCTAAATCGCGCGGATAACCGAGAGTTTGGGCCTCCTGTTGGGACGAGTCTCATTCTCGACTCACGCCTCACTCCACATTGCGTGCAGCACAAGCATTGCGCTCTGCTATTCTTTATCACCATGAACGCCCGCCCTCAATACCACAGGCGCTCTCAATCCAATGGCCTTAAGCCGAACGCCGCCCATGCTCGCCCGTCCAGGCCTGCCCTTTCATCGTCAAAACGTAGCCCGAGCTACAACCACGCCGCTGTCTCTCACCCTTCCACCGCCTTGAGGAGGCAAAAATCCGGCGTCGACGTTACCAAGCAGAGCAGTTCGGACAGTGAAGACATGGCTGCTAGCTTTTTGCAGTTCTGGTATGTTCCTGCCGATCGTTGTGCTGGCTCGTCCAAATCCTCAAGACCCTGTGCTGATCTATTGGCAGCGCCACATGCGAAAGGCAAATCGTCACGCCAGACTTCAGCATGCTCTACTGCTCGGAATCGTATGTCAATATGGTCGATTGTAATCAATCATGTCAGTCAATGCTAACATACTTCCAGCTGTCGCAAGCGGGACTCGATCACATCCACACCTCAGCCAGCCCAATCACCACCCATAAGCCCGAGGACTCACGCCTGTCCCGACCACCCTCCTGTCGACATTCTCCCTCAACTTTCGCCCACTGTCCTTCGCCCTCTGTCAACAACATTTTCCGAACTGAACCTCGGCCGCGTTTCCTCCATCTCATCAATGACATCGTCGACCCACGAAAACGATGATAGTTACGACGAGCACGACTACGACGAGCAGTTCCAACCCGGCAGCCTCGACCCGCACGTCCTCGACCTCCCAGGCTATCCTACCTCCACCACTCACCCTCCTCGCCGCCCATCGACCAAGCGCGCCTCAACAGCAACCGACGTGCCATCCCTGATCCACTCGCCCTCAAGCTCTTACGGCACCACCGCCTCCCACTTCCACCACAACACCTCAACCCGCTCAACAGCAAACAAGAGCATCGACCTCGTCATTCCCATCACCGCGCCTCCCAGCCCGACCTTGCCTAGCCACCAAGACGGCAGCCTGAAATCCCAAGCAAGCACGTTGACCACCCTCCGCATCGCCGAGGGCAACAACACCACCACCACCAACAACAACAACGACGCCAAACGCCAAAGCATAGACCGCGATCCCCGCCGCGACAGCACCCAGTGCCCCGCCGGCGCCGCCATGGGCAGCCTGAGGCAGCTGTTCAACCACGACGCCATCCGCTCTTCGTCCCGAAAGGGAAGCAGGGGTTGAATCGGCCTGTTATATCCATCACATCATTCGGAAGGCGTTTTTCGTCACTGCTTTGAGTGGCATCGGGACGGAAGACACGACACATGCGCATATATACCCACCATCAGCACCACCATCTAAAGGACCAAACTGGACTGGCACCTCTCTTCTCCCTCTCTCCTCTTCACACTGTACTTTGGATCCGAGATCTCGGGCTTTTACACAAGAAACATGAAAACAAAAATTACACCTCGTCCAGCCTCAGCTGACAATGGATTCGGGAGCGGCACCTCAAAAAAAAAAAAAGTTCCGACACGTTCAAACGCATCCGACCACTGTAGTTTTTCCACATAGACGCATCGCGGCCAGAAAAAGTTTTCTTCTTTTCGGGGGATCATGACAAACAAGCTGGGAAGGAGTTTTATTTTTGCTTTATCATCAAAGGATGGCACATCGCACCACGCGGAGCACGTCTGCTGGATGACCATCACCATCAATCGATCAATGACAACACCGTCGACGAACGCCAGCAGAAAGACACGCGACGCCGACGCGCACCTTCGATATATAGATATCTAGATACGAACGTCACGAACACGTACCGTACCGCAGTGCAGTGCAGGCTGCGTACTTCACCCTACTTCACTCCACACTACGCCCACAGTAGTTCTTTAGACTGAAAGAATTCGATACATCCTCTGTTTATTCATAGCTGACGAGTGGCTCAATCGGCCATCTGCCCCGTCCCCGAGCGATTCCATTTCATTATTGGTGGCTGGCTCCATCGATCGGTTACCGACCGACGTCTTGCTCTCCATAAGGGCTCGAGACTGAGAGGCGTGCCGGGGTCCTCGATAGAGACGACCGTGTGGTGGCGATGATGAGGTTCGCAAGAACGCCCTCGCCCAGCCGTGTGGAAAAAGCCACTTATCGCAGTCGAGAAACAACAACAACGACCTCATCCTCGCCTAACCCGCCGCGGACTCCACGCAACCAACCAACCCATCTCTAAGCCAAGATTGCAAGGGCTCAGAGCGCAGGCTGAGGAAGTCGGGTCGTTTAGTCCGGGGAAGCTGATGGTCGAGATCGATTGAGGGCATTGGTCATAGGGGAAGGGAATGGGAAGAGGAAGTCTCAAGGGCACGAGATGTTGTAATTCGACGGAGGAGACATGCCTTTTGCGGGAAGCATGGCGGGAAGGGTGACGAGGCAGACTCGAAAAGAAAGAACTTTCATTCACGGCATGCATCCTAGCCTAGCCAAGCAATGCAATGCGATGCAATGCAGTCCAACGGCCGCATGCCAGCTTTCATCCGATGGTACAGTACAAACGAGCAACAATCTCCCTCACCCCTCGAGAAGAAAAGAACCTCCAAACCAATCGATCTTACACGACCACCCCCAGCGCGCTCCTATACCCCTCCAGCAAGCCCAACACCCCACCGCCCCCCACCCCCCCAACGACCACCAAGTCCGCAAACTCCCACAACGACCCCCATCCCAGCGCCCACACCACCACCCCCACCACACCAACCCCAACCCCCCCCCCCAACACCCCCCCCCCAAACAAAAACAAAACGACCCCACACA